>JAKZJZ010000141.1:0-76476 GCA_022702705.1 Papilionanthe hookeriana x Papilionanthe teres
ACGAATATGCGAAAATCAACATGGTCGAAACACGAGCTTCATCAACTTCGCAAGGTGCTCCCGCAACTGCGCAGAAGAGAGGAGCCGGAACCGATGAGAAGGCAGCTTCAGGAGAAAGACGACACGATCGCTCAAATGGCGAAAAGGATGGAAGAGATGGCTGTAGCTCTGGCCACTCTCCAGAGTCAACTGCAACCACAAAGAGAGACACCCCCAGAGGTCATTCACATCGTAGACGGAGGAAAGGAGATTACATCCGTCAATGGGGATGATCAGCTGAAAAAGGATATGACACAAAGTATGATCCCTGAAAAGGATATCAAGAACTTGGTGGAACAGCAGGTGCGAGAAGCCTTAGCACAATCGAAGAGCGGGACATCCATTCGGACGGGTAGACCTTACCCGGAAGAATTCGACGCCGTCCAATACCCGAAAGGCTTCGTACCACCTCTCGTTCAAGACCTTCGACGGAACCGGAACCCCGACAAGCATGTTGCACACTTTCGTGCCGCTTGTTGCAATGCCGGCGGGAGCGATGCATTACTCTTCCGACGGTTCGTCGGCAATCCGTCGAGAATCGCCTTCGACCGGTATGCGAATTACCAAATGGTTCGGTGAAGACGTTCTCGCAGCTAGAGAACCTCTTCATCAAGCGATTCGCCGGAGCTCGGCACCACATCACTATAGGTGATTTAGTGGTAGAGAAACAAAGGCCGAACGAAACTTTGGTGGATTACATACTTCGATGGAGGAACTTAAGCATGAAGTGTGAACCACAACTACAAGAACAACATGCAGATCGGCATCTTACTTAAAAGCATTCACGGCCCGATAAGCACTTCTCCTCAAAGGATTCACTATTAAGACTTTCGAGAAGTTGTTAAGCAAGGCCGGAAGCTTGCAAGAAGAGGCGAAGCAATTAAGTTTCGCCGACAAGACGGACAAGCAAAAGCCTGTGAAGACTTTTGAAAAGAAATCCGGGATCGTTGCAGCAGTTGACAAAGGCAAGCAACCGATGCAAATACAACCAGAATGGCCGCAGCAACCACAACAGAATTACTAGCAACCCCGGCCCAGCTATCAGTCATCTCCGCAGTACGAACAACCGCCTCGTACGCAACGTACATTAAGGGAGCTTCTGAGCAGAGAATATCCGTTCAAGAACGAAGCAGATGTTGAAAATGTTCCGTAGTCCGATGAAGACTCCGGATTTCCACGCGCAGAGCCTAAAAGACCGGAGGAAGTCAACAAGAAAGGTGATCCCAACTTTCGCCCCTACCACCGGATGCTTGGGCACAAGATAGAAGATTGCATTACCTTCAAAAGTCGGCTCAATGACAACCTTCGAAAGGGAATATAACGATCCCAAAGGAGTACATGAAGGAACCCCGTAAAGGAGGTTCCGTCAATGTTATCTCAACCGATCCCATCATTCCGATAGCATCCCTACACGACCGACGATGGATGGACTACCGCTCGGACGAGGTCTTCGAAAAAGATTTTAGACAGCATCCAAACAGCTTCGGTGCGAGCTTCAATCCAGAGTTCGAGACCTGTTAAGCCGGTACTATCACTTGCGATAGAAGAACCACCTCAACAGGAGACGACTGAAGAAAAGAAGAGAATCGACGAAGAAGAGAGGACCGAGACTCCTAAGGCTAGACTAGGGGCTGCTTATCCTAGGATAGTTGTTTCCGATTCGGTGGAGAAATCCCTAGGACCTCTCGATTTTGTATGATTATCTCGCTCACTTCGGTGGGATCATATAATGATAAGGGTGATGGCGTTGGCTACGTTTTGACTCGTTTCTAACGATTACGTAACTAGCGACAATCCGGATATCGATTTCGACATCAACGACAATTCTCAAATCATACACGATCTCGACGAGCAAAATAACAAAGAAGACATCCATCAAGGAGGCTACGAGAGCTCAACAAGCAACGAATCTATTTGCGAATTTCGAGGAGCTCCAGTCACAATAGAGTTAGAGCCTTCAGATTCTGAAGCTAATCCAGAAGAACCTGTCATTCCGATTCAGGAGGAGACACCAAAGAAACTCAATACTAGAATCGAAGAAATTACGTAAGTTAACTTAAGAAGTGGAAGAGTTCTACCTCCGAGAATGGGTCCAAAGGATAAAGGAAAGCAGGTGGTTGTTCAGAAGAACCAACCCCGTAGAAGAAATACCCATTCGAGAAGAAGCCGAGACACATGGAAATAAAGTGGACTACAACGTACTAGCACATCTTAGGAAACTACCGCCAAACCGAGCATTTACGATGCTCTCATCTTATCAAAGGAGATGAGGGAAGCTCGATCAAAGCCTTACTCGATCCGGAAATTTGCTTAGCTCAAATGGCCGGAGATTCCTTAGATGAGGTTTGTTCGTTAAAGGAACATCGAGGTGTTACCTTCACGGACAATGACCTACTACTTGGGACGCAGATCACAACCGACCATCAGTACATTTCGGCTTACAATTGGGAAGTTTACACTCTCCGCAGTATTGGTGGATCCAGGAGCATCAATCAATATAATGAGTCTTCGAACACTAAGCATACTTGGAAATTGATGCTCGCGAGCTCGAGGCCGACAAAATGTTATTAAGAGGATTCAACCGTAAAGGAGAAAGAGCCCTCGGATCAATAACGCTACTAATGAAGACCGGTGACTTAGCAAAGACAACCGCAAAATTTCACATAATCGATTCGAAACATCGTTCAACGCTTTGTCAGGCCGACCATGGATACATGAAAACAGGATGGTACCATCATCTCCGCATCGGTGCATCAAATATTACGATGGAGGGGAACAAGTGCATCAAAGGTGACTTGCAACCATTCTCCGTACATGAGATTGGAATCCATGAAGACGCAACTTATTATGCACCGCCAAAGAAAACAATCTTCTCCGGAGATACCGTAACAAATGAAGCAAAGAAAGTTCGTGACAACGAAGAACCTAAAGTTCTAGTCCAACAGCCACTCACCACTCCCTTCGTGCGAGATGGTGAAGGTTTCTCCACAACTCGCATCCGAGGTCGAGGCCGGGGACGAGGTCGTGGTAGAGACGCTAGGATAGTTGGACGAGAGGAAACCAACCATCAATGTTGATTGGGAAGATAGTTCTGAAGAAGAAAAAGAAATCAAACAAGAAGCAGCGACAATAAGTCAGAAGAAGCCGCAATTCAAGATCTCTCTCGAAGATGAGAAGAACGAAGAATACAAATCAATGTACGAGAAGATTAACCACTACATACATACTATGACCCTAACCCCGATCCATTCTAACAAGATCGAGGGTATGGTGGTCAAAGAGGTACTTAACGACGGTGCAAGGCCAATCAAGTTCTACCGTGGTGCTTCTTCCTCCAAAACTGAAAATAATGTACAATTTGAAGATGTCACTTCATCGAATTAATGGAATTACCTTTCGAGTGGTACTCTCCCCGTGTTCAAAATTTAATTCAACGTGGTTTCTTACCTCGACAATGGACAAAAAGGCCAATCACAACATTTTGAAAAATTATGGAATAATTCCTGTCGTCCACCCAATTCAAAGCATGGTCTCGTATTCGGCACGACAGGGTCGGCTGACGATACTGAATTTTGCTTGGTTGTCACTTGCGAGTCCAATGAAAACTGCATGGAAACTATAGACGAATTCGAAGATGTACAAATTGGAGAAGCTCCACCAGAATTCGAAAAAGAAATTAAATCTACAATAGATGAGTTAACGGAAGTTAACTTAGGTACTAGCGAAGAGCCTAGACCTACTTTTGTTAGCTCCTTACTCAATAAAGAAGACTCAGAAGAAATAATCAAATTATTAATGGAATTTAAAGACTCGTTTTGCTTGGAACTATGACGAGATGCCGGGATTAGCTCCGCAGGTTGCGTACCATAAGCTAGGAGTGGATCCTACTTCGTCCCGCCGGACAAGGTCCCGAAGAATGCGTCTAGAAATTGAACAACAAGTCATAGCCGAAGTTAAAAAGCTAATAGACGCCGATTTTTCCGTGAAGAACAATACCCGACTTGGTTAGCCAATGTGGTGCCGATCGAAAGAAGAATGGTCGGATCGGAATTTGTGTGGACTTCGCGAGATTTAAACAAGGCATGTCCAAAGGATGAATTCCCTCTACCGATCCCGTAACTAATGATCGACATTGCTTCAACGCATGAGATATTTTCATTCATGGATGGATCTTCGGGATACAACCAGATAAAAATGGCTCCGGAAGATGAAAAGCTTACGAGCATTCGTAACGCCGATCGGAGTATTTTGCTACACGGTGATGCCATTCGGATCGAACAACGCAGAGCAACCTACCAAAGAGCAATGACAAGAATTTTTGATGATCTCATCCACAATCAAGTCGAATGCTACGTGGACGATGTGGTCATCAAAAGCAAAGTAAAGGAAAACCACCCGTATGATTTGAGAATTGTTTTCGAACGATTAAGACAATTTAACCTTAAGATGAATCCCTTAAAATGCGCCTTCGGCGTTACCTCCGGAAATTCTTAGGATTCGTTGTCCGACATCGTGGAATTGAAATCGACCCGGAAAAGATTAAAGCTATCTTAGAAATGCCGCCTCCCAAAACCTTAAAACAACTACGATCTTTTCAAGGGAAGTCGGCATATCTTCGACGCTTTATCTCAAACTCCGTCAGTAGGTGTTAGCCTTTCTCGGCACTAGTTAAAAAGGACGCCAAATTTATTTGGGAAGAGAAATGCCGTAAGGCCTTCGAGGACATTAAACAATATTTAATGACACCTCCCTGTCTTAGTAGCCCCGGGCCTCGTGTAGACCGCGATACTTTACACTCGCGGCTTTAGACGACTCTCTCGGAGCCCCGTTAGCCCAGTGTCAATGATGAGGGTAAAGAAAATGCTCTTTACTACTTAAGCCGTCGTTTACTTCCGACGGAAGTAAGGTATCCCGCAATTGAAAAGCATTGTTTGGCCCCGATCTTCGCCGCTCAAAAGCTCGGGCACTACATGCTTTCTCATAAGGTCAACTCGATCTCGAAATTTAATCCATTGCAATACTTGATGACTCGTCCGACACTTTCCTGCGTACTTGCCGGATGGTCAATGATATTATTGCAATTCGATATAACTTTCGTGCCTCTTCGTGCCGTAAAGGGACAAGTCTTAGCGGACTTCCTCGCAAAGACACCCTTTGCCGCCGAATCTCCTCTCAACGACGATCCGCCGGATGAACAAATAATGAATCTAGAAGACCTCGATGATCGACGTTGGGAATTATATTTCGACGGAGCATCTTCGCCGCACAAAGACAAAGAATCGCAAGTGATAGTGCCCGTAAGGCAGGAATCGGGCTAATCTTTATAACACCGGAGCGGGGATGTTAAGATACTCCTACCACTCGACGAACCGTGTACAAACAATGAAGCAGAATCACGAAGCCCTCATAACGGGACCGGAATTAACCATTCAAATGGGGATAACGGACATCAACATCTACAGGGATTCACAGTTAATTATTCAACGGATCGCCGGACAAGACAGAATTTTAAAGCCAAGACTCGAGCAATACTTCCAAAGATGCCGTACAAATTGTTGAACGGATTCCAAATGTGACAATCTACAAAATTCCCGTAAAAGAAAATGCTTTAGCAGATGCTTTAACCCGTATCGCAAAAGAATTTGCCTGTTTGCAAGATGAATCGATGGAAGTGTCGGTTCACTGGACGTCAGTCCTATCACAAACTCGACATAGACACAATACACAAATCGAAAAGAAAAAGAATCGATCGCAGCAGGTGTCGAAGACACGAAGATCAGGCGACGACCATCGATAGACTACTCCGCAAATAGGAAAACTACCGGACGATAGGTCGTTAGCCCATCGATCAAGAAAAGAACTCCGTCTTACGCATTAATAAACAACACATCGTACGTAAGGTCTTTTGATCAAATGCGGCTAAGGTGCCTAAGCGGGTCCGAGGCCCGTGAAATTGTTAAGGAGGTGCATTCGAGACTCGTGGTGCTCACCGACGGGTCCGAAGATGAAAATGAAAATTAAAAGACTAGGGTACTACTGGCCCTCGATGATGACCGATCGCATGAAAATCGCCAAGAGCCGTCACCAATGCCAAGTGCACGGAGTGGTTCCCGCACCAACCTCCAAATGTGCTACATCCGACAATTGCGTCGCGGCCATTCGAATGTTGGGGCACGGATATAGTGGGTCCAATAGAACCACCATCTTCAAAAGGACATCGCTTCATTCTTGCGGCTACAGATTACTTTCCAAGCGGGCAGAGGCGCTCCACTCGTAGAAGTGAAAGCACACCACGTGCTACGGCTTTTCAAGAACCAAGTTGTCTACCGTTTCGGAGTGCCGCGCAGGATCGTCTCGGATAATGGGTCAGCATTCGAAGCACGCAAATCAACAACTTTGTCGAGAGACACGGAATCGACCGGCGATACTCAACAATTTACTACCCAAGAGCAAACGGCCTCGCCGAGGCTTTTAATAAAACTCTCGTTCAAATTTTAAAGAAAACTTTGGACGATAATAAGAGAAATTGGCACGAGAAGTTGTTAGAAGCCTTATGGGCCTACCGGACAACCTTCGTAACTCCTACTCAAGCTACACCTTACGCTCTGGTGTATGGGTCCGAGGCAGTGTTACCTTTAGAGGTTCAGCTTCCTTCACTCAGAATTGCAGTTGCAAACAAGATCATGACAGAAGAGAACGCCAAATTACGACTAGAGGAATTAGAAAGCCTGGAAGGGAAAAGACTTGCAGCGCAGCAGAATTTAGAATTATACCAAGCTAAGATGGTTCAAGCCCATGACAAATTGGTCCACCCGAGAACCTTCAAAGTTGGTGACTTAGTTCTCGTTCTCAAGAGACCTATTCTTGCACACCGCAAGATAGGAGGAAAATTTGAACCCACTGGGAAGGACCGTTCGTGGTCGAAGCAAGTATACTCGGGAGGTTCCTACCACCTAGTGAATTACCGTGGAGAACGACATATGCTTCCGATCAACGGACGATACTTGAAAAAGTATTACGCTACCTGATGTTTCGAAGGAACGAATTCTTCAGCCCTAAGAAACACGGGCAAAGTAATTACTTATGATTGGGTCCGAACCCAAAAAATAATAAAATGTGCTAAGATAAATAAAATCATGATAATAAAAGTTTTCCTTGTTTTCTCTTCCAAATCAAAATCTCTTCCCTGATCTTATCCTACTTCATTCCTGTTAAATTTAAAAATATATAAAAAAAGAAAAATATATGTCTTTAATAAACATTTTCTTAATGTTCTTGTTCTTAGTACAGCCCCTGATCCTTTTCCTTGTCTTGTCGCAGGGAAATGTCGAACGGGCGGTTGGTCCTGAACTTTAGAAATGGCGTAAGCCTCGCACTCGATGAAAAGAGGGTGAAAGATGGAGCGATAATCGAGATCGACTCGCATTTTGCACCAGCGGGCCTACAAGATGAGGAAAGTGACCGGGTCCCGGCTGACCGAGAAGAATTGCCCGGCAGACAGGTGATGAAAGTGGGTGGCCCAAGTCACCAATCCAAAGAAGAAGAAAAGAAAAGCAAACATCGAAGAAGACAAGAAAATGAAGTCCGTAGTCGCATACAAGAAAGGGCAAGCTTGTCGCCGCCACGCCCACGGAGATTCAAGGAATTCGAAGAGCTACTCTCACAAAGAACGCAACGAAGAAATAAGAATCACCGTATCCGTAAGATGTTAACAAAACTAGCCGCGACCAGCGCGACGAGATAATCGTCGATGCCGGACATACACTTCGAGGACACCGGTTCACCGGAACTCCGAAGAAAGGAGGCCAGCTCCTAGGATAACGAAAAGGACCGGGGAATCTCCGTAAGATCGAAGAAAGAAGACTACCACGCCACCGGACGGAACCACCGCAATGCATGACCTTGTTGCGAAGCAACCCCGGGGATGTCCCGACGTGCATCATCCCCGAGGAGCCGAGGTATGCAGGAGAACGTGAAGGGATTGAACCGTATATCCCACAATATGTCACCGTGCCTCGCCATCCGCGATCATTCCGAATACGAGCCGGAGAGAATGCGAATGTTGAAAAGAAAACCTTTGAATACTTCGAGAGAATTAAAGGCGAAGAATCAATATACTGAAGGCCTCGAGCTACATACGTACGTATTCTCAAAGTATGAACAACAACGAAATCGTGGATTGCATCCGGATTTGAAAAGAATGGGCCGAGCAGAGCCGCCTAAGGGAAAACACATACTCGAACCCCGGAGATGGATGCCGTGGAAAGGAAGAATCACAATACAATGTGGATGTCGTTACAACTTCGCATGAGGACAGGAAGGGAAACCCACCGGGAATACTCCGTCATGGGCAAGTGGATCCGATGCCATTAGTCATCAAGAGAATGGTAAAGAGATTGATAACATGGAGGGTATCGCCAGCAGATTGCCTACCCAATAGCCGCATTATCAACATCTACAAACAGGGTGACCGCATACCCCCGCACATAAATCACCACGACTTTGTCGACCTTTCGCACGAGCCTCTTTCCCGAACGAGTGTAACATCATGTTCGGATCCGACCTCTGGATAGCGAGCCCGGTGAGTTCCGAGGGCCGCTTAAGATACCTTTACCGGTAGGTTCCGTCATGATACCGAAGGGCAACGGAGCGTATATCGCTAAGCATTGCATACCGGAGTACCGATGAAGCGGATCTCGCTTACTTTCGAAGGATGGACGATAGGAAGACACCTTACCATTTCCAACTGCACCCGGAGCTAGAGAGCCTCCGGCCTTACGAGTCGTGAGTTACATGGAAAATATCACACCTCCAATGTACATCTATACGACATCCTTGCCAAGGATGGCTTGGAAGGTGATGTTATCGACCATGTACCCCACTATTCAGTACATGGATTTTTGACGGATGCTTCTTTTGATGGATCGACGAAGATCATACATAGTCCGTTTTGAGTCTACATGGATTGTATGAGATGTATTCCGCATCGAGTTGTATGATGTATCTTCAACATGATTGGAATGAAAGTGACCATGTCACATTTTTCGCCTTCACCTCTTTTGTGTAAATCGACTCGGGAAACGCCATTAAAGTTAAATGAACTTCGAACAAAGAACAGAAAAGAAATAAAAAAAAAGAATAAAAGAAAACTTTCCTTAAAAAATCTAAAAATGACGAACACCAAATTCACATGGACACTAAATAAACGATAAAATAAAATTTGAATCATTAAAAGATAAACAAAATCAACATAAATTTTAAATCAAATCTTAAATCAAATTTCAATCGATTTCAAACTCATCCTTCCAAATTTCAAATTCAATCAACTCAAATTTCAAATTCAATCTTTCCAGATTTCAAATCTAATCTCAAATTCAAACTTTTGGGTCGAGGATTTTACATCCAAGACTGCATTGCTTTAGGATCCTTTCCCTATCGCAATGAAGTACATCAAATTCAAACTTTTGGGTTGAGGATTTTACATCCAAGACTGCATTGCTTTAGGATTCTTTTCCCTACCGCAAAGAAGTACATCAAATTCAAACTTTTGGGTCGAGGGTTTTACATCCAAGACTGCATTACTTTAGGATTCTTTTCCCTACCGCAATGAAGTACATCAAATTCAAACTTTTGGGTCGAGGATTTTACATCCAAGACTGCATTGCTTTAGGATTCCTTTCCCTATCGCAATGAAGTACATCAAATTCAAACTTTTGGGTCGAGGATTTTACATCCAAGATCGTATCGCTTTAGGATCCTTTCCCTACCGCAATGAAGTACATCAAATTCAAACTTTTGGGTCGAGGATTTTACATCCAAGACCGTATCGCTTTAGGATCCTTTCCCTATCGCAATGAAGTACATCAAATTCAAACTTTTGGGTCGAGGATTTTACATCCAAGCCCGCATTGCTTTAGGATTCTTTCCCTATCGCAATGAAGTACATCAAATTCAAACTTTTGGGTCGAGGATTTTACATCCAAGACTGCATTGCTTTAGGATTCTTTCCCTATCGCGATGAAGTACATCAAATTCAAATTTTTGGAGTTGAGGATTTTACATCCGAGACTGCATTGCTTTAGGATTCTTTCCCTATCGCAATGAAATACATCAAAATTCAAACTTTTTGGAGTTGAGGATTTTACATCCGAGATCGCATCGCTTTAGGATCCTTTCCCTATCGCAATG
Source organism: Papilionanthe hookeriana x Papilionanthe teres (assembly GCA_022702705.1). Lineage (NCBI taxonomy): Eukaryota > Viridiplantae > Streptophyta > Magnoliopsida > Asparagales > Orchidaceae > Papilionanthe > Papilionanthe hookeriana x Papilionanthe teres. Next base: position 10,228 of record JAKZJZ010000141.1, read on the forward strand.
AAATACATCAAATTCAAATTCCCGGGTCGAGGATTTTACATCCGAGACCGTATCGCTTTAGGATCCTTTCCCTATCGCACCGAAATACATCAAATTCAAACTTTTGGAGTTGAGGATTTTACATTCGAGATTGCATTGCTTTAGGATTCTTTCCCTATGGCAATGAAATACATCAAATTTAAATTTCTTGGGGTTGAGGATTTTACATCCGAGACTGCATTGTTTTAGGATTCTTTCCCTATCGTAATGACATACATCAAAATTAAACTCTTGAGGTTAAGGATTTTACATCCAATACCACATTACTCTGAGATCTCTCCTCATTGTAATGATGCAATCCAATCAATTCAATTTTCTTTTGAGGTTGACGATGTTAGATCTAAAACCACAAAATTCCAATTTTCTTTTCAAATTCAAATCCCTTCAAATTAATTTTAACAAAACTTCAATCTAAATTGAAACTCCAAATTGAAATCTAAACTCACACATCAAAACTTAAACTAAAACAAAATGAAATCTAAATTGAAATTTTCCTAGATCATGTGATTTGGAATTCACCTCCTTTTCCTTTCCCCAGCCGAGAGTTCGGGAATCTCCAAGCTTCGGAGATATGCTCGACACTCCCCAACGGAAATTCTTCTACTTCGTCCTAAGTTTGTCACTTGGACATCCGTGTTGGTTTTGTTGATCGCTTCGGCCAACGCCAATACGCGCGGTGTGCTCCGTCACTCACCACACCTATCGGGGGTCCATTTGTCGACCTCATTTTCGATGAGGTATTCTCTTCTTCTCTTTAGTGCTTAGGATCTAGCCTTAGGCTTTTCCTTCGATCGTCTTAGAGGACTAGAATCGGGACCCACCTTCTAGAATTTCAAACCACTTCTTAACTCTCTCGCAAACTCCACAAACTTAACTCGTAGACCCCTAATCACCTAGAGGGTCGAAATCAAATGTGGAAGTTTAAAGGATGAGTTCCTATGGGACTCTTCGGCCTTAGGACCGCCCCGGGTGGCCTCGGTCTCAGTGAAGGGGCCGATTTACACACACACTACACTCATACACTTTCACACACTTCCTAAAATCACACCCATACCTAACTTGACCTCCCGACTCATGTAGGTGATTCACATGGATGGTCCTTAACCCCTAAGCCCTCGGCTAAGAGGGTTAGGAACAACATAAGTGGATGCCTCAAATGGGTCCCTTCATGGCTCATGTGGGCTTCGATGTGGCTTCATGGCTCAACCAAAATGATTTCATTCCACTTATATTCACCCAATCTTCAATTTTTCAAATTTTCAATTTTTCAAATTTTCAATTTTTCAAATTTTCAAATTTTCAAATTTTCAATTTTTGACCCCCGGGACCCTACACCCGCTTAGCCTACCCAAAACCCATGAAAACCCACACCTTTAGGATAGTCCCTAAAACTGAAACCAAAACTAAGTTAAAAGTCATTGCAAGATAAAATTCACCGCCACAACATTTCAAAATATAAAACAACTCAAAATTTAATCACAAACTGAACACAAAACTACAATTACAACTAAATTAAAACGTCCTGTCGGATGATCGGGAATACCTCGATGATGTAACCTACGTGTTACTAATGGGATTTCCCATGGTCTAAATGAAAGTGTGGAACTCATTCAGCTGAGTTTAGCAAATTCATCCGGACTAAGTGAATCCGATAAAAATAATGGTGCCGAAGGATGGAACCGCTGGATCTTAACCTGTGTCGTTATAATCAACTTTAATATTTGTTTTAATTAAAATATTGAAAACACTTGGAAATTAAGATTTTCTCTAAACCAAAACACTTTTCTCATCCCCCGATTTATGATTTCTAAAACTAAACCTCGCAACAACAAGGAGCTCGGAGCATGGTGGCAAAGACGGCCATCGTCATTAGTAAACCCGAGTCTACTTCAGCAGAAACTTTCTTAGAATTAAAATAACCAAGCCATAGGACTTCGAGGTAGTTCGCTTAGTGCAACATAAACCCTCAACCTTTGTTAGGCATTTGCATGATCGTGTCATGTAAATTAAGCCCTAACCGGCTTTAGGATTCCGAGGTAGCCGTCCGATACGACATAAACCCTCACATCTTCTATGCTATTTGTATGATTCCGTCATATAAATATAAGCCCTAATTAATTAAAATCGGCAAGATCAAAACATTTAAATAAATATTAGGACTTTCCTAAACCGAAGCCAAACAATAGGATAGTCGGAAATTACCGAAGTTCGTTTCGAATCCGTGATTTCTCCTACTTTTCTTCCTTCGAATTCCCAAAATAAAATGTTCTAAATTTGATCCATTCCCTATCGAAATTCCAAAATTCAATCCTCGAAAACTTAAACTTTGAAATCTTTGAGAGCGTAATTATTGATTATTATCGAGAGTTTTCTTAGGTGATTCCCATCACTTAAGATGTAATTAACTATAGGGGCTTGCCCTTATAGGGAATTTTAAAAGAACCTGTGTAATATAAACCCCGTTTAATGTTTTCATATTAAGCAGGGGAATTCGTCGGCTTATAAAATTGGTTCGCGTACCAAACGGATGTCACAAATCTTCTAGTTTATTTAATCGAGCCCCACCGTCAGTAGATGTGTCTATCCTTAGTGATGATACATGGTCCGCGGGCGGTGCTCGTTTATATAAACTATTTGGGATGTGAGATCGGCTTAATCTCATATCTTAAAATCTTCAAATTTAAAATTATTTTCAAAATCAAATGCTACTTTTCAAAATTTTTTATTTAAATTAAATTAAAAATTCGCCGACAACTTCTGTCAGGCGACCCCCTTTTCAAAATAAAACACACGACCTAAAAATATGCCGACAAGAGCATAGATCGAATTTTTGAAGATGGGAGGGGAGAATCAAAGAAGAACAATTTGTGCAGTAAATTGAAAGTGAGGAGAGTTATTCACTTGGGTAAATTGAGTTATTTTTTAGTGCGAGCCACTTTTTATACAATTCTAAAGTATTTCAAGCATGTAAATACAATATAGAAAGGGTTTTAGTGAAGCAAGCAAGGATTAATTGGGTTAGATTATTTTGATGTATATGTAAATTATATTTTCTGTAAGTAAAAAAGTGTTCTATGATTTCCTTCACAATAAGCAGTAATTGTACTACATGTTGTGCGGCTTATTTTTTTAGGTCGTGTTTTATTTTGAAGAGGGGTCGCCTGACAGAAATCTGTCGGTGAATTTTTAATTTAATTAAAATAAATAATTTGAAAAGTAGTATTTGATTTTGAAAATAATTTTAAATTCGAAGGTTTTAAGATATGAGATTAAACCGATCTCACATCCCAAATAGTTTATATAAACGAGCACCGCACCACAAACCGTGTACCTATCCCTAAGGATAGACACACCGCTTGATGGTGGGGCTTCGATTAAATAAACTAGAAGATTAGTGACATCCGTTTGGTCTCGCGAACCAATTTTATAAGCCGACAAGTTTCCCCCGCTTAATATGAAAACATTAAACAGGTTTATATTACTCCGGGTTCTTTAAAATTCCCTATAAGGGCAAGCCCCTATAGTTAATTACATCTTAAGTGACGGAATCACCTAAGAAAACTCTCGATAATAATCAATGATTCTCGCTCTCAAGAATTTCAAAGTTTAAGGTTTTCAAAGATCGAATTTTCAAGTTTCAATAGGGAATGGATCAAATTTTTGGAACATTTTGTTTTGTGAATCCAAAGGAAGAAAGGTAGGAGAAATCACTGATTCGAAGTGAACTTCGATAATTTCCCGACTATCCTATCGTTTGTCTTGAATTTAGGAAAGTCCTAATGTTTATTTAATATTTCAATCTCGCTAATTTTAATTAATTAGGGCTTATATTTGTATGATAAAATCAAACAAATAAATTTAGAAAATGTGAGGGTTTATTGTCGTATCTGACGACTACCTCGAAATCCTAAGACCTGCTAGGGCTTAATTTGCAATGCAAATGCCTAACGAAGAGTCGAGGATTTATGTCGCACTAGTGCAAGCTACCTCGAAATCCTACGGCTTCGTTGTTTTAATTCTAGGAAAGTTTTGTCAAGTAGTACTCGAGTTTCATTGATGACGATGGTCGTGCCGCCCACCATGCTCCGAGCTCCTTGTCATTGCAGAGGTTTAGTTTTAGAAATCATAAATCAGTGGATGAGAGAAGTGTTTTGGTTTAGAGAAAATCTTAATTTCCAAGTGTTTTTATGTTTTATTTAAAACAAATCTTAAAGTTGATTATAACGACACCGGTTAAGATCCCACTGGCTCCATCCTTCCGCATCATTATTTTTATCGGATTCACTTAGTCCGTATGAATTTGCTAAACTCAACCGAATGAGTTCCACACTTTCATTTAGACCGTGGAAATCCCGTTAGCAACACGTAGGTTACATCATCCGAGGTATTCCCGATCATCCAACAGGACGTTTTAATTTAGTTGCAATCGTAGTTTTGTGTTCCGTTTGTGATTAAATTTTGAGTTGTTTTATATTTTGAAATGTTGTGGCGGTGAATTTTATCTTGCAATGACTTTTAACTTAGTTTTGGTTTCGCTTTAGTGGTCTATCCTAAAGGTGCGGGTTTTCATGCAACAGCTTGTTTTATCATGCAAGAAAAGTAAAATGCATTTGCAATAAAGTAAATTGCAAGAAAGTAAATCGCAATAAAATAAAAGCGTACTCTGAGGGTCTTCCCGTCATCCCAAGCCGCACTTAAAACACAATTATAATATTTAAGCAAGTTCCTAGTAAAGCTAAGGGAAAGGTTATGGTTTTCTACCAAATTCCTAATCCTATAAGCCTAGTCATCTCCTATGACGTCTAGTGTTCTTCGGGTTTGGTTTAAGGACGATTTTCTTCATCAAAGAACAATTAAGTCCAATTGTTCTTATAAATATCCTATCATATCGAGGAAGTGCTTAAGAAGAATCTTAAACATCTTTTCAATATTTCCAGGATTGTTTTAAGTCCAAATGAATTTAATTATATAAATGAATCGATCGTCCGAGGTTTTCAAGTCTTCGTTAATTTGCTCAGATGAACTATGACATTCGAATATCCTATGAGTGAAGTGACACTTCATTTAATGTTTTATTTAGGAGCTATAATAACTAAAGCTTTCAAGGGTAAGTTAGTATTCAAATGATTTGTTTAAGTTAAAGAGTTTAAATTTGGAATAGTTGTTCAAGTTGTTTTATATTTAATTTCTTTTATGTCTTAGGTGATGTTATATTTAATTTAACTTAATTTAATTGAGTTTTAATTTAGTTTAACATAGTTCAATTTAATTCGACTTGGTGTTTAATTAATTTGATTTGATTTAACTTTAATTTAATTATTTAATTTAATTTAATTTAATTTTAATTATTTAATTTAATTTAATTTAATTGTTTAATTTAATTTAATTTAATTTTAATTTAATTTAATTTAATTGTTTCGATTTAATTTAATTTAATTTTAATTAATTTAATTTAATTGTTTAATTATTTAATTTAATTTAATTTAATTATTAAATTTAATCTTAATTTAATTTAGTTGTTTAATTTAATTTAATTTAATTATTTAATTTAATTTAATTTAATTATTAAATTTAATCTTAATTTAATTTATCTTTAATTTATTTTATTTTTAATTTTAATTGAAATTAAGTCTTTTAATATTTTAAATTTGAATTATCATTTTAATTAAAAATTGAGTATTAGTTGATATAATTAATTTAGGGATTTTTAAATTAAAGAATAAATCTCTTCCTAATAAAGATCCCTTATTTTAATAATTCCAATTTTATTATTCTTCCAAATTTAATCTATTATTTAATTAAAGTTTAATCATTTTAAAATTATTTAATGGGTTTCTACCCTTTAATTATTTAAATTTCAATCATCCAAATCAGATTAGGATCAAATATTTTACTTGTTGACTTTTTATTAAACCTAAAGTTTTAATTAAGGATTAAAGATTTTAATTACCATTTTACCCTTTAAGCTTAATAATTTCATAACTCACTAAATTGAACTCAAATGAACTTGAAATTTTTATGTGACTTTACTCATATGTCAATAAAGACATGAGAGGAGAAAATGTGATTTTTCTGTATTTAATTTATTTATATAATTATTTTTGGTGGAAAATAGAGATTTTCAAGGAAAATTTGATAACATGACCAAGGGAAAGTTTCTGTCCTTAAGAAAATTAGGGGACATTCCTAATGACCAGAGAAGCACTTGGACCAATTTTGGTGATTTTTTGAATTATATTATTTTTATTATAATTATTTTGAGTTTTGGAGTGTTAATTAATTTAAAAATAAAATAAATGTTGAAAAATGGATTTTATATTTTTCAAAAATCTCTCTGATATCAAGGAAACCAGAGAATCAAATTTTGCAATTTTCTAATTTTTCTATGATTTATAATAATTATTTTAGTGAAAATGCTAGAAAATACATTTTTTTTAATTTTAAAATTACCCTAGGGCTTTAAAATTTAATATCTCACTAAATAGACTTAGGAAAAATGTGGGATTTGTTCCTAAGTGATTAAAATTCAAAATGTGACATTTTGGTGAATTTTATTATTTTTGTGATTTTTATTATTTTTTAATTATTAAAAATATTAAAATATTATTAAAAATCAACTTTTTCAGAAAATTGAAATTTTAATTTTCTTAGATTCCCCTGATATCAGAGAGGCTCCAAAACCAATTTGGTGAATTTTTAAAAAATATTTTAAAAGTTATGAATTTTTAAAGTTCAAAATGGCTAAGTGACTTAATCAACCCAATTAGTGGGGCTAACCAAGTCCAATCGACTTCAAATTTTTATGGTGGATTCCTCTGATCCTAAAGGTCAGTGGAGAATTGATTTCAAGTCAATTTGATACCTGGTTAACTCTAATTAATTAAAGACCTATTTTGGGTGTTTAAGCCAATTAGGGTTAATCTGAGTGAATTAACTCAAGTCCTATTTTTCCTAGAGTTCTCTCGGTCATAAGGAACATCACCAAATATTTCTAGAATTTATTTCACAACATGCTAATTTTTGGAATTAAAATACTCAAAACAAGAACATGCATTTGAAAAATAAATAACTTTTCACAGAGATGGCCTCTCGACCCCGGAAAATTCAGGGAATGTTCCCAAGTTCGCAGGCTTCAAAAGCCCTATGGTCTCATGCCATGGTGAATTGTATACATGCATGGAGAATTAAATGTATGCAGAGAGTAAATAAATTATAAAAAATAAAATACTTAATTAAATTAAATGATTTCTTTTCCACATTATTCTCCTCTCGTTCACCGAGCAAGAGGGTATTTTTATTTTATTTTTGTGATTTTTCTACACGTAGATATGAATTTTTGAAGTTTAGGAATTAAATAAATAGAAAAATACCCTAATTTTCTATTTATCCACGCGGCGCTCGCGTCAACCTCGGCAGCCTCCGAACGCACACACGTCGCGCTCCCATTCGACGCCGCCACCCGAGTCGGCAGCCCGGGCCCCGCGGTTCTCGTACCGTCTCCCGGTCCGACGCAATCCCGGCCGTCCGTGCGCGCGTGTATCGAATGGACGCGCATCCGTTCATCGTCCCCAAGTGTTCTCACCCGAGAGCCGTCCACACTAAATCCCTAAGATCTCACTCGATTCTCAATGGATTTTCATGTTCTTATGCTCTATGGATTCGTCTCGAAGAGACGAACACATCTATACGGCTAACATGCATCGAAACTAAGGCATTTGAAATGGAGAATCTCCGAAGCTCGGGATGAATAGTTAACTCATACCTTAGCTCGTAGAAGTGTGGCTTCAATCCGAGAGTTGTCGCACCTTCGATCGGGTCCTAAGCAAGCTCCGCATGAAGTCTCCCGGTCCGGTGAATTGTCCGGATACGATTTCGACCAAGCCCGATCACAAAGCTTCGAGGCCGGAGCAACCGGGTGGCCCGGAGATGGGGCTTTTGATGGTGGACACCTTCCTCGGTCCGGTGAAGGTGTAGAGCCAATCAATTTGAGGATTGGCTCACCGTGGCAAAGTGTCCCGGTTTTCGGTGGAATTTCGCCTGAGAAATCGGCTCTGTCGTGCGGGATTGTGGCAAATCGACACCTGGGATCAACTCGCTCTAAGGATGGTGAAGGGTTTGGAACAATTTTGGCGCAGTTTCGGCAAGGTTTGTGCTCGGCTCTCCTTTGGCCGAGAGGGTGAGGGGTTTAAATCAGGAGAGGGCGGAAGGCCTCCTGTGGGGAGTTAGTGGCTCGGGATCAGCCGCTCTGCGAGGAGAAGATCAGCCATGGTGACCACTGTGGATGGGGCAACTCAGGCAAGTGAGAATTTCAATGTTGGCTCACATGCGAGCTCTCGGCCATGGTGTTTTCCGCGGCCTCGGTGGCCGGCCGGCCGTAGCATGGGTCACCCTCAAGGTCGGTGGGTCGTGGCCGGAGGTTTGTGCAATCAATCGGCCATGGACATGTGTAAAGGCTTTGATCCAAAGTGGAATGGGGCATGGCTAGATTTGGACCTAAATGGGTCAACCCACCCATTTGGGCTAGGTGCACCACCCAAGGCCTCGGTTTAGGCCGAGGAGAAAGTGATTTGGATCAGCCTTGATTAGTGGGGTCAAGTCACAATCCAAGTACAATTAAGCTTAAGCATGGTTTAGTGGAATCATGTAAGTGGTTAACCACCTTTAAGAGTTAAGGAAAGAGCCTCCTCCTTTTGCCCAAAATGGCATGGTGACATGTAAAGAGGCTCTCATGGCTTGCATATGGCTTATGCATGGCTCCATGGCTCCATTTGGCTTGGGAAAAGTAAAGTCAATTTCATGGAAATGGATTTAAGGAAAATTTTGGTATTTAGGGGTGATTTGGCATGAGGCTTGATTTGGAATTATTTGATGATGAATTTAGGACTTAGGGATGATTTTAATTGAAAGTATGATGAGGGGAAATGTCATATGGGCCTTGGAAGAATTTTGGGCTTTTTTTGAAAGGGTTTTAGATGGGCTTTTAAGATGGATTAGGAAAGTGGGCTCTCGAATTTTAAAATGGATTTTGGGATGAAATTTTGTAAAGAGGTTGGGCCAAATAATTATTGGGTTTAGCTCATGGATGTGTCATGAGTGACTTGAAGCAAATTTGGGGTAGTTTGGACTTGAATCGGGTTGGATTTGAATTCTTTGGTGAATGGGCCAATGTAGGTCAAATTGGGCTAACTTGGGCCAATGTTGGGCTAGGATTGAAATTGATGTAAAATAAATATTAGGAAATGTTTATGGGAATGTTTCAAAGAGGTTTTGGCTTTGGTTGGGTTTTAATTTTGAGGTTTGGGCCTATTTGGGTTAGATTCGGGTTTAGGTCAAAATCGGGCTTTTTGATTTTGGGTTGAATTTGAGTGGGGTTTGGGTCAAAATCTTGGGCAAATCATGCTAGTGTTTTGTTTATGAGGATGTTAAGGAAGGTTTAGAAAAGATTTGGGGTTAATTGGAGTTGAATTGGGTTAGTTTGGGCTAAGTTTGGGTCATGGGTCCAAATTCGGGCTTTAAGGCCCAAAGTGAAATCGATCCAAATGTCAATCAAATTGGACTTGGATTTGGTCTAAATTGGTATTGGGAATGTTGAATTGAAGTTTAGAATTGAATTGGACCAAGATTGGGGTCAATTGGGTATGTTTGGTTTGACATCGGGTCCACTTTGGGTTAAAATGGGTCAATTTGGGGGTTTTGACAAAAGTAGGGTAAATTGACAAAATTGGCCCATGGTGTAGTTGGACAAAATGAAATTGGGAATATTTGGGATTTTCTGGAATTTTCTGGGAATTTTCTGAATTTTTGGATTTTTAGGCCAAGAAGGGTATTTTGGGTATTTGGAGGGTATTGGGAGGTATTCTTGGAATTTTTGGTATTTTTGGGTATGGATGATCAATTTGAGTGATGTGGAGGTGTTTGGGATTGATTTTGGAAAATTTTAGGTAATTTGGAGATTTTGCAAAAAATTTGGGTAATTCAAGGGTTTTGGGTGGTTTAGTAGGTGTAGGGTCCCGGGGGCAAAAATTGAAAATTTGGGAAATTGAAGATTGGGTGAATTTGGGTGGGGTGAAATCATTTTAGTTGAGCCATGAAGCCATTTCAAGCCCATATGAGCCATGAAAGGACTCATTCGAGGCATTCACTATGTTGTTCCTAACCCTCTAGCCAGGGCTTAGTGGTTAAGGACCATCCATGTGAATCACCTACATGAGTCAGGAGGTCAAGTTGGGTATGGATGTGGTTTTAGGAAGTGTGTGGAAATGTAGTGTGTAAGTGTAGTGTATAAGTGTAGTGTGTAAGTCAGCCTCTCATCGTACCAAAGCCACCTGTGGTAGTCCTAAGGCCAAAGAGTCCTATAGAACTCATCCTTTAAACTTCCACATTTGATTTCAACCCTCTAGGTGATTAGGGGTCTATGGTCAAGTTTGTGGAGTTTGCAGGGAGTTTAGAAATGTTTGGAATTTCTAAAAGGTGGGTCCCAATTCTAGTCCTCTAAGATAGCCAAAGGAAAAGCCTAAGGCTAGATCCTAAGCACTAAAAAGAAGAAGGGAAGACCTCATCAAAAATGAGGTCAACAAATGGACCCCAATAGAGTGTGGTGAGCCGACGGAGCACACCGCGCGTATTGGTGTTGACCGAAGCGATCAACAAAACCAACACGTATGTCCAAGTGACGAACTTAGGACGAAGTAGAAGAGTTCACTGGGGAGTGTCAAGTATATCTCCGGAACTCGGAGATTCTCGAACTCTCGCCGGGGAAAGGAAAAGGAGGTAAATCCCAAATCACATGATCCGGGGAATTTCGATTTAGATTTTATTTTGTTTCAATTTAAGCTTTGATGTGCGAGTTTAAATTTTAGTTTGGAGTTTCAATTTAGATCGAAGTTTCGTCAAAATTAATTCGAGGGATTCGATTTGAAATGAAAATTAGGATTTCGAGGTTTTAGATGTAACATCTCCAACCTCGAAAGAAGATCGAATTGATTAGATTGAATCGTTGCAATGAGAAGATATCTCGTAGCAAAGTGGTGTTGGATGTAAAATCCTTAACCTCAAGAATTCGAATTCGATTTGATGTATTTCATTGCGATAGGAAAAGATCCTAAAGCAATGCAGTCTTGGATGTAAAATCCTCGACCCAAAGGTTGAATTTTGATGTATTTCAAGTGCAATAGGAAGAGAATCCTAAAGCAAGGCAAGCTTGGATGTAAAATCCTCGACTCAAAAGCTTGAATTTTGATGTATTTCAAAGGCAACAGAAGAGAATCCTAAAGCAAGGCAATCTTGATGTAAAATCCTCGACTCAAAAGTTTGAATTTTGATGTATTTCAAGTGCAATAGGAAGAGAATCCTAAAGCAAGTGCAGTCTTGGATGTAAAATCCTCGACTCAAAAGTTTGAATTTTGATGTATTTCAGTGCAACAGGAAGAGAATCCTAAAGCAAGGCAGCCTTGGATGTAAAATCCTCGACCTCAAGAGTTTGATTTTTCGATGTGATGTACTTCATTGCGATAGGAAATGATCCTAAAGCAATGCAGTCTTGGATGTAAAATCCTCGACCCAAAGGATTTGAATTTTGATGTATTTCAAGTGCAATAGAAGAGAATCCTAAAGGCAAGGCTCTTGGATGTAAAATCCTCGACCCAAAAGTTTTGAATTTTGATGTATTTCAAAGGCAACAGAAGAGAATCCTATAGCAATGCAGTCTTGGATGTAAAATCCTCGACCCAAAAGTTTGAATTTTGATGTATTTCAGAGGCAATAGGAAGAGAATCCTAAAGCAGTGCAGTACTTGGATGTAAAATCCTCGACCCAAAAGTTTTGAATTTCGATGTATTTCAATGCAATAGAAGAGAATCCTAAAGCAAATGCAGTCTTGGATGTAAAATCCTCGACCCAAAAGTTTTGAATTTTGATGTATTTCAAAGGTAATAGGAAGAGAATCCTAAAGCAATGCAGCCTTGGATGTAAAATCCTCGACCCAAAAGTTTTGAATTTTGATGTATTTCAAAGGCAACAGAAGAGAATCCTAAAGCAATGCAGTCTTGGATGTAAAATCCTCGACTCAAAAGTTTTGAATTTTGATGTATTTCAATGCAATAGGAAGAGAATCCTAAAGCAATGCAGTACTTGGATGTAAAATCCTCGACCCAAAAGATTTGAATTTTGATGTATTTCAAAGGCAATAGAAGAGAATCCTAAGCAAGGCGACTTGGATGTAAAATCCTCGACCCAAAAGGTTCGAATTTGAATTTGATTTCGAGACTTGAAATCCGGAAAGATTGAATTTGAGATTTGGAAGGATGAGTTCGAACTCGATTGAAATTCGATTTAAGATTTGATTTGAAATTTGAAAGATCAAGTTTGAAACTTGATCGAGATTGGATTTAGATTTCGATCGAGAATTTGATTTGAAATTTGTAAGGATGGAATTCGATCGAGATTTGATTTGGAAGTTTGGAAGGATAGAATTTGATTTTGAAGTTCGAAAAGATTGAAATTTGATTCGGAATTTGGAAAGATTGAATTTGAGATTTGTGTTGATTTCGTTTATCTTTTAATGGTTCAAATTTTATTTTGTTGTTTATTTAATGTTCATGTGAACTTCGTGTTTGTCATTTTTCGATTTTTTTTTTATATTTTCGAATTTAACAGAATGAAGTAGGATAAGATCCGGAAAGAGATCTCGATTTGGAGAAGAAAACGAGGAAAACTTTATTATCATGATTTTATTTATTTTAGCACATTTTATTTTTTGAGTTCGGACCCAATCATAAGTAATTACTTCACCCGTGTTTCTTAGGGATGAAGAATTCATTCCTTCGAAACATCAGGTAGCGTAATATTTTTTCAAGTATCGTCCGTTGATCGGAAGCATATGTCGTTCTCCCTGGCAATTCACTAGCTGGTAGGAACCTCCCGAGTATACCGCTTCAACCACAAACGGTCCTTCCCAAGTGGGTTCAAATTTTCCTCCTATCTCGCGGTGTGCAAGAATAGGTCTCTCGAGAACGAGAACTAAGTCACCAACTTTGAAGGTTCTCGGGTGGACCCAGCTTGTCATGGGCTCGAACCATCTTAGCTCGGTATAGTTCTAAATTCCGTTGTGCCGCAAGTCTTTTCCTTCCAAGCTTTCTAATTCTTCGAGTCGTAGTCCGGCGTTTTCTTCGTCGTGATCTTGTTTGCAATCGCAATTCCGAGTGAAGGAAGCCGAACCTCTAAAGGTAACACTCGCCTCGGACCCATACACCGCGAGCGTAAGGTGTAGCTTCGAGTAGGGGTTCGAAAGTTGTCCGTAGGCCCATAAGGCTTCTAACAATTTCTCGTGCCAATTTCTCTTATTATCGTCCGTGGTTTTCTTTAAGATTCGAACGAGAGTTTTATTAAAAGCCTCGCCGAGGCCGTTTGCTCTCGGGTAGTAAATCGTCGAGTATCGCCAGCCGATTCCGTGTCTCCCGACAAAATTGTTGATTTGTGTGCTTCCGAATGCCGACCCATTATCCGAGATGATCCCGCGCGGCACCCCGAAACGGCAGACAACTCGGTTCTCGAAAACCGTAGCGACGTGGTGTGCTTTCACTTCTCTAAGTGGAACCGCTTCCGCCCACTCGGAAAAGTAATCCGTAGCTGCAAGAATGAAACGATGTCCTTTTGAAGATGGTGGTTCTATCGGACCCACTATATCCGTGCCCCAACATTCAAATGGCCACGACGCAATTGTCAGGTGTAGCACATTTGGAGGTCGATGTAGAACCACTCCGTGCACTCGGCATTGGTGACGCTCTCGGCGATTTTCATGCAGTCGGTCATCATCGAGGGCCGTAGTACCCTAGTCTTTTAATTTTCATCTTCATCTTTGGACCCGACCGGTGAGCGCCACGGAGTCCCGAATGCACCTCTTTAACAATTTCACGGGCCTCGTACCCGCTTAGGCACCTTAGCCACATTTCGATCAAAAGACCTTCGTATAATGTGTTGTTTATTAATGCGTAAGACAGCAGTTCTTTTCGATCCGATGGGCCGCCGACCTATCGTCCGGTAGCTTTCCGTTTGCGGGTAGTCTCATCAATGGCCGTCGCCAATCTTCCGTGTTTTCTCGTCACTCACCGTAACCGATTCTTTTCCTTCTTCCGATTTGTGTATCATGTCTATGTCAAGCCGCGATAGGACTCCGACGTCCGCGAACCGACACTTCCACCGATTCATCTTGCAAACGAGCAAATTCTTTTGCGAGACGGGCTAAAGCATCTGCTAAAGCATTCTCTTTTCTAGGAATCTTGTAGATTGTCACATTTGGAATCCGTTCCAACAATTCGTATCGCATACCTGGAAGTACTCGTTCGAGTCTTGGTTTAAAAATTCCGTATTGTCCGGCGATCCGTCGAATGATTAACCGTGAATCCCCGTAGATGTTGATGTCCGTTATCCCCATTCGAATGGTTAATTCCAATCCCGTTATGAGGGCTTCGTATTCTGCTTCGTTGTTCGTACACGGTTCGTCAAGTGGTAGGAGTATCTTAACATCCCCCGCTCCGTGTTATAAAGATTAGCCCGACTCCCGCCTACCGGCACTATCACTTGCGATTCTTCGTCTTTGTGTGCCGAAGATGCTCCGTCGAAATACAATTCCCAACGTCGATCGTCAAGGTCTTCTAGGTCCATTATTTGTTCATCCGGCGGATCGTCATCGAGAGGAGATTCTGCCGCAAAGGGTGTGCCGCGAGGAAGTCCGCTAAGACTTGTCCCTTTACGCACGCAGAGGCACGAAAGTTATATCGAATTGCAATAATATCATCGACCATCCGGCAAGTCTGCCGGAAGTGTTGGACGAGTCATCAAGTATCGCAATGGATTAAACTTCGAGATCAGGTCGACCTTATGAGAAAGCATGTAATGCCCGAGCTTTCGAGCGGCGAAGATCGTGGCCAAACAATGCTTTTCAATTGCGGGATACCTTACCTCCGTCGGAAGTAAACGACGGCTTAAGTAGTAAAGAGCATTTTCTTTACCCTCATCATCGACTTCGGCTAACAGGCTCCGAGAGAGTCGTCTAGAGCCGCGGTGTAAAGTATCGCCGGTCTACCCGAGACTCGGGGTCGCTAAGACAGGAGGTGTCATTAAATATTGTTTAATGTCTTCGAAGGCCTTCTCGGCATTTCTCTTCCCAAATAAATTTGGCGTCCTTTTTAACTAGTGCCGAGAAAGGCCGACACCTACCCGACAGTGCTCGAGATAAAGCGTCGAAGATATGCCAGCTTCCTCGAAAAGATCGTAGTTGTTTTAAGGTTTCGGGAGGCGGCATTTCTAAGATGGCTTTAATCTTCTCCGGATCGATTTCAATTCCACGATGTCGGACAACGAATCCTAAGAATTTCCCGGAGGTGACGCCGAAGGCGCATTTTAAGGGATTCATCTTAAGGTTAAATTGTCTTAATCGTTCGAAAACAATTCTCAAATCATACGAGTGGTTTTCCTTTACTTTGCTTTCGATGACGACATCGTCCACGTAGCACTCGACTTGATTGTGGATGAGATCATCAAAAATTCTTGTCATTGCTCTTTGGTAAGTCGCTCCCGCGTTCTTCGGTCCGAATGGCATCACCGTGTAAGCAAAATACTCCGATCGGCGTTCGAATGCCGTAAGCTTTTCATCTTCTCGGAGCCATTTTTATCCGGTTGTATCCCGAAGATCCATCCATGAATGAGAATATTTCATGTGTCGAAGCAATATCGATCATCGCTCCGGAATCGGTGAGGGAATTCATCTTTTGGACATGCCTTGTTTAAATCTCTCGAAGTCCACACAAATTCCGATCCGACCATTCTTCTTTCCGACCGGCACTACGTTGGCTAGCCGAGTCGGGTATTGTTCTTCACGGACAAATTTAGCGTCTATTAGCTTTTTAACTTCGGCTATGACTTGTTGTTCGATTTCTAGACGCATTCTTCCGGGACCTCGTCCGACCGGAATGTAAGTAGGATCCACTCCTAGCTTATGGACCGCAACCTCCGGGGCTAATCCCGGCATTTCATCGTAGCTCCAAGCAAAACAGTCTTTAAATTCCATTAACAATTTGATTATTTCTCCGAGTCTTCTTTGTTGAGTAAGGAGCTAACAAAGGTAGGTCTAGGCTCTTCGCTAGTACCTAAGTTAACTTCCATTAATTCATCTATCGTGGATTTAATTTCTTCTTCGAATCTCGGTGGAGCGTCTCCAATTTGTAAATCTTCGAGTTCGTCCGTAGTTTCCATGCAATTTTCATTGGACTTGCAAGTGACAACCAAGCAAAATTCGCGATCGTCAACCGACCCTACCGTGCCGAATCCGAGTCCATACTTTGAATCGGGAGGACGGCCGGAGTTATTCCATAACTTTTCAAAATGTTGTGATCGGCCTCTTGTCCATTGTCGAGGTAAGAAACCACGTTGAATTAAATTTCGAACACAGTGGAGAGTACCACTCAAAAGGTAATTCCATTAATTCCGATGAAGTGACATCTTCGAATTGTACATTATTTTCGCCTTGGAGGAAGAAGCACCACGGTAGAATTTGATCGGCTTTGCACCGTCACTACGTACCTCTTCGACCTCCATACCCTCGATCTTATTAGGATGGATCGGAGTTAGGGTCATAGTATGTACGTAGTGGTTAATCTTCTCGTACATTGATTTGTATTCTTCGTTCTTTTCATCTTCGAGGAGATCTTGTATTGCGGCTTCTTTCGACTTATTGTTGCCGTTTCTGCTTCGATTTCTTTTTCTTCTTCGAACTATCATCCCAATCAACATTGATGGTTGGTTTCTTCCGTCCAATTGTCCTAGTGTCTCTACCACGGCCTCGTCCCCGCCTCGACCTCGGATGCGAGTTGTGGAGAAACCTTCACCATCTCGCCGAAGGGAGTGGTGAGTGACTCGTTGGACTAGAACTTCGGGTTCTTCGTTGTCCCGAACTTTCTTTGCTTCATTTGTTACGGTATCTCCGGAGAAGATTGTTTTCTTTGGCGGTGCATAATAAGCCGCATCTTCATGGATTCCAATTTCATGTACGGAGAATGGTCGTAAGTCTCCTTTGATGCACTCGTTCCCCTCCGTCGTAATATTTCGATGCACCGATGCGGAGATGATGGTACCATCCTCGTTTTCATGTATCCATGGTCGGCCCAAGAGAGCGTTGAACGACGTTTCGAATCGATTATATGAAATTTTGCGGTTGTCTTTGCTAAATCACCGGTCTTCATCGACAGCGTTATCGACCCGAGGGCTCTTTCTCCTTTCCGGTCGAATCCTCTTAATAACATTTTGTTCGGCCTCGAGCTCACGAGCATCAATTTCCAAGTATGCTAGTGTTCGAAGACTCATTATATTGATTGATGCTCCCGGATCCACCAATACTCCGGAGAGCGTAAACTTCCCAATTAGTAACCGAAATGTACAACGGCTCGGTCAGGATCCGTCGTCCCAAGTAGTAGGTCATCGTCCGCGAAGGTGACACCTCGTCGTTCCTTTAACGAGCAAACCTCATCCAAGAAATCTCCGGCCATTTGAGCTAAGCAAATTTCCGGATCAAGTAAGGCCTCGATCGAGCTTCCCTCATCTCCTTTGATAAGATGAGAGCATCGTAAATGCTCGCCTGGCCGGTAGTTTCCTAAGATGGGCTAGCACGTTGTAGTCCACTTTGTTTTCCCGCGTCCCGGCTTCTTCTCGAATGGGTATTTCTTCCGCCGGGGTTGGTTCTTCTGAACAACCACCGCTTTCCTTTGTCTTTTCGGACCCATTCTCGGAGGTAGAACTTTTCCACTTCTTAGGTCGACTTCGTAATTTCTTCCGAATCTAGTATCGAGTTTGCCGGTGTCTCCTCCCGAATCGGAATGACTCGGCTCTTCCGGATTATCTTCCAAATCTGAAGGCTCTAACTCTATCGTAACCGGAGCTCCTCGAAACTCACGGATAGATCCGTTGCTTCGTTGAACTCTCGTAGCCTCCTCGATGGATGCCTTCTTCGTCATTTTGATCGTCGAGATCATGTATGATTCGAGAATTGTTGTTGGTATCGAAATCGACGCCCGGATTGTCGCTAGTTACGTAATCGTTAGAACAAGTCAAAACGTAGCCAACGCCATCACCCTTATCATTATATGATCCCACCGAAGTGAGCGGATAATCATACAAAATCGGAGGTTCGAGGGATTTCTCCCCCGAATCGGAAACAACTATCCTAGATAAGCAGCCCCTAGTCTAGCCTTAGGAATCTCGGTCCCCTCTTCTTCGTCAATTTTCTTCTTCTCTTCGATTTTCTCCCGTCGAGGTGGCTCTTCTATCGCAAGTGATAGTACCGGCTTAACAGTCTCGAACTCGAATCGAAGCTCGCACCGAAGCGGTTCGGATGTTGTCTAAAATCTTCCTCGAAGATCTCGTCCGAGCGGTAGTCCATCCATCGTCGCTTGCATAGGGATCTATCGGAATGACGGGATCGGCTGAGATAACATCGACCGAACCTCCTTTCCGGGGTTCCTTCATGTACTCCTTCGGGATTGTTATATTTCCTTTCCGAAGGTTGTCGTCGAGCCAACTTTTGAAGGTAATGCAGTCTTCTATCTTGTGCCCAAGCATCCGATGGTAGGGGCAAAAGTCGGGATCACCTTTCTTGTTGACTTCCGGTCTCTTCTGGGCTCGGCAACTGGAAATCCGGAGTTTTCATTAAGCTACGGAACATCTTTGGTACTCGCTTCATTTTTGAACGGATATTCCCTCGCTCGAAGCTCCCTCAATGTACGTTGCGGACGAGACGGTTGTTCATACTCGCGGAGACGATCGATAGCCGGACCGGGGTTGCCGGTAATTTTGTTGTGGTTGCCGCGGCCGTTCTGGTGGTATTTCAGCACGGTTGTTCGCCTTGTCAACCGCCGCAACGACCCCGCATTTCTTTTCGAAAGTCTTCACCGGCTTCGCTTGTCCGTCTTGTCGAGCAAACTTAATTGCTTCGCCTCTTCTTGCAAGCTTCCGGCCTTGCTTAACAACTTCTCAAAAGTCTTAATAGTGAATCCCTCGAGGAGAAGTGCTATCGGGCCGTGAATGCTTTTAAGCAAGATGCCGACCGCATGTTGTTCTTGCAGCTGTGGTTCACACTTCATACTTAAATTTCTCCATCGAAGTATGTAATCCACTAGAGTTTCATTCGGCCTTTGTTTCTCTACCACTAAATCACCTATAGTGATGTGGTGCCGAGCTCCGCAAATCGCTTAATGAAGAGGCTCTCTAGCTCGAGAATGTCTTCACGTAACCGTTGGGTACTTCCGCATACCGGCCGAAGGCGATTCCCGACAGATCGCTAACGAACCGTCGGAAGAGTAGCGCATCGCTCCCGCCGCATTGCAACAACCGGCACGAAAGTGTGCAACATGCCGTCTGGGGTTCCCTTGCCCGTCGAAGGTTTTAAACGGAGGTGGTACGAAGCCCTCTGGGTATCGGACTGCGTCGAATTCTTCCGGTAAGGTCTACCCGTCCGAATAGATGTCCCGTTCTTCGATTGTGCTAGGGCTTCTCGCACTCGCTCGCTCTACCAAGTTCTTGATATCCTTTTCGTGGATCATACTTTGTGTTGTATCCTTTTTCACTCGGTCATCCCCATCGACGGATGTAATTTCCTTCCCTCCGTCTACGAGGTGAATGACTTCTGGGGGTGTCTCTCTATGTGGTTGTACTTGACTTTGGAGAGTGGCTAGAGCTATGGCCATCTCTTCCATCCTCTTCGCCATTTGAGCGATCGTGTCGTCCTTTTCCCGAAGCCGTCTCTTCATCGGCTCCGGCTCCTCTCTTTCGCGGCCGCAGGAGCACCTCGAGAAGATGATGAAGCTCGTGTCTCAACCATGTTGATTTCCGCATATTCGTTGTCCATGAATTCCGATGAGTCGATCTCATCTCCGAACTTTTCTTCTCTTTCTTTCGCCAACCGTCTGGATGTCGGTTCTCAACTTTTCCATGGCATCTTCTAGCGGAGCTTTCGTGTATCTCTGTGGTTGTCATGCGATGGTTGCCGGTCCTTTTTTCACGAGTCCCCTTCATCGCAGTAGCACTTTCTTCGGATTCCGGCCTCCCGGCGGGACTTTCTCTCTCGGGCCGCTCGTTTCGGCCTCAATCGCCCCGTAGTGGGACGCCACACCATCCTTCTAGCGGCGGAAGGTCTACGACCGGATGGTCCATCGGCCAAATGTCGGAAGGTGGTATCCTCCCTAATCTGTAACCCTGATACTACGACAGGCGGGCTAGCCTTCATTCTCTTGCTTGGCTTTTCTATCATGACGGCGGGTTCTACTCGGGGCCCAAGACGGGATTTGACTGGCACCCGCCCTATCCTTCGTAGAATTTCCGACACGGGGCAGTTTTCCTTCTTTGCTGGCTTTTCTACCAAAGTTTGCGGTCGAGCAAACGGCGTAGTTCTAGTTCTTTCTTGCGGCTATCGTTGTAGTATGCGGGTCGAGGTAATGTGGCAGCAATATTGCGAACATTCTCCTCATCCTCTCGCGGCGGAGAGGGGATGGAACCTCGCTTCCTCCCAAAAGTGGTATGTAGTCGAGCAGTGGTGTATATTCTGGCAGCGGTGTATATTCTGGCAGTTCTGGAATTTCCTCCAGGAAAGCAATCTCGGCAGCTCTGGCTTCCCTGGCGATCCTTCTATTTCTATTTCTTCTTTGGGTCTTTGTCAGCGACGGAATCTTCGAACTAGACCCGATTTCGAAGACAGAAGGTCTTACAGAAGATCCGTACCCTCCACGGTAACGGGCTTACCATAGTTCCGGATTTCTTTCCCCTTTGATTCGGCGAAGTCGGGGTAGGTGCGAAACAACTAGACCAAGTGGGGGTAGTGAGAACAGATCCTCCTGCGGACGGCAGTACTCCTCCTAGCCGGGACCCTTCGCGGGGAGGAAACTCTTGGGTCGACCTAAGGTCGAACTCGAGCAGTGGTTCCTCGGCTTCGGATACCTTGTTCGTCGCGTGCAAAGAGGGAGACGTCGGTGACCTCGACGTTCGTGTTTTCAAATCCTCGTCCAAATCGGATGACCCCATTGTCGGGCAGTTCATCCTTATAGACAAGCGAAGTCCAGTCCGTTGGTGAAGGAGAAAATCGGCTTCGGGGCTTCCATTTCGCAAGGTAGATTCCGGTTGTCGGTCCCAAGTTATGCTTCTTTTCTTCGGGACGAAAAGAAAGGAACTAAAAAGAGTCCGAACTCATTCTTTGTTCATGTATTTATAAAAAGAATCATTTGTTAAAAGAATCATTTATTAGAGGGTTTGTTTATTTAGAACGGAACGTTCAAAGGTGTAGAGAAGGTAAGGAAACCGATTCTGAAGGAAAAGAAAGTCTTAAGCAAGACTTCCCGACTCGAAGGATCACTCCTAAACTAACACCTATTGGGGGTCCACCCCACCTCAGAAATGAGGTAAAAGGATCTCGGAACCTCTCTCGTTTAGGGGTATCTAAACAGATGGCTCCTAAATCCGAGAGAATGTTGGCTATGCTTGTTCAAGATAGAAATGAACATAGTATTCCAACGGAAAGAAGGGTAGTTTGATCCATTAGGGACATGGATACACTACCGATTTTTGAAAGCAGAATTATTTGATTATAATGGAGAGAGGAATTGTCCCCAGCGGAGTCGCCAGAAATCCTGTGCGGCTTATTTTTTTAGGTCGTGTTTTATTTTGAAGAGGGGTCGCCTGACAGAAATCTGTCGGCGAATTTTTAATTTAATTAAAATAAATAATTTGAAAAGTAGTATTTGATTTTGAAAATAATTTTAAATTTGAAGGTTTTAAGATATGAGATTAAACCGATCTCACATCCCAAATAGTTTATATAAACGAGCACCGCACCACAAACCGTGTACCTATCCCTAAGGATAGACACACCGCTCGATGGTGGGGCTTGATTAAATAAACTAGAAGATTAGTGACATCCGTTTGGTCCGTGAACCAATTTTATAAGCCGACAAGTTTCCCTCGCTTAATATGAAAACATTAAACAGGGTTTATATTACTCAGGTTCTTTAAAATTCCCTATAAGGGCAAGCCCCTATAGTTAATTACATCTTAAGTGACGGGAATCACCTAAGAAAACTCTCGATAATAATCAATGATTCTGCTCTCAAGAATTTCAAAGTTTAAGGTTTTCAAAGATTGAATTTTGAAGTTTCAATAGGGAATGGATCAAATTTTTGGAACATTTTGTTTTGTGAATCCAAAGGAAGAAAGGTAGGAGAAATCACTGATTCGAAGTGAACTTCGATAATTTCCCGACTATCCTATCGTTTGTCTTGAATTTAGGAAAGTCCTAATGTTTATTTAATATTTCAATCTTGCCAATTTTAATTAATTAGGGCTTATATTTGTATGATAAAATCAAACAAATAGCCTAGAAAATGTGAGGGTTTATTGTCGTATCGGACGACTACCTCGAAATCCTAAGACCGGTTAGGGCTTAATTTGCAATGCAAATGCCTAACGAAGAGTTGAGGATTTATGTTGCACTAGGCAAGCTACCTCGAAATCCTATGGCTTTGTTGTTTTAATTCTAGGAAAGTTTTCGCTGAAGTAGACTCGGGTTTTGTCGATGACGATGGTCGTGCCGCCCACCATGCTCCGAGCTCCTTGTTGTTGCAGAGGTTTAGTTTTAGAAATCATAAATCAGGGGATGAGAGAAGTGTTTTGGTTTAGAGAAAATCTTAATTTCCAAGTGTTTTTATGTTTTATTTAAAACAAATCTTAAAGTTGATTATAACGACACCGGTTAAGATCCCACGGTTCCATCCTTCCGGCATCATTATTTTTATCGGATTCACTTAGTCCAGTATGAATTTGCTAAACTCAACCGAATGAGTTCCACACTTTCATTTAGACCGTGGGAAATCCCGTTAGCAACACGTAGGTTACATCATCCGAGGTATTCCCGATCATCCAACGAGGACGTTTTAATTTAGTTGCAATTGTAGTTTTGTGTTCCGTTTGTGATTAAATTTTGAGTTGTTTTATATTTTGAAATGTTGTGGCGGTGAATTTTATCTTGCAATGACTTTTAACTTAGTTTTGGTTTCGGCTTTAGGGTCTATCCTAAAGGTGTGGGTTTTCATGCAACAGATTGTTTTATCATGCAAGAAAAGTAAAATGCATTTGCAATAAAGTAAATTGCAAGAAAGTAAATTGCAATAAAATAAAAGCGTACCCGGAGGGTCTTCCCGTCATCCCAAGCCGCACTTAAAACACAATTATAATATTTAAGCAAGTTCCTAGGTAAAGCTAAGGAAAGGTTATGGTTTTCTACCAAATTCCTAATCCTATAGCTAGTCATCTCCTATGACGTCTAGGTTCTTTGGGTTTTGGTTTAAGGACGATTTTCTTCATCAAAGAACAATTAAGTCCAATTGTTCTTATAAATATCCTATCATATTGAGGAAGTGCTTAAGAAGAATCTTAAACATCTTTTCAATATTTCCGGGATTGTTTTAAGTCCAAATGAATTTAATTATATAAATGAATCGATCGTCCGAGGTTTTCAAGTCTTGTTAATTTGCTTCGATTGAACTAGGACATTTGAATATCCTATGAGTGAAGTGACACTTCATTTAATGTTTTATTTAGGAGTTATAATAACTAAAGCTTTCGAGGGTAAGTTAGTATTCAAATGATTTGGTTTAAGTTAAAGAGTTTAAATTTGGAATAGTGTTCAAGTTGTTTTATATTTAATTTCTTTTATGTCTTAGGTGATGTTATATTTAATTTAACTTAATTTAATTGAGTTTTAATTTAGTTTAACATAGTTCAATTTAATTTGACTTGGTGTTTAATTAATTTGATTTGATTTAACTTTAATTTAATTATTTAATTTAATTTAATTTAATTTTAATTATTTAATTTAATTTAATTTAATTGTTTAATTTAATTTAATTTAATTTTAATTTAATTTAATTTAATTGTTTGATTTAATTTAATTTAATTTTAATTAATTTAATTTAATTGTTTAATTATTTAATTTAATTTAATTTAATTATTAAATTTAATCTTAATTTAATTTAGTTGTTTAATTTAATTTAATTTAATTATTTAATTTAATTTAATTTAATTATTAAATTTAATCTTAATTTAATTTATCTTTAATTTATTTTATTTTTAATTTTAATTGAAATTAAGTCTTTTAATATTTTAAATTTGAATTATCATTTTAATTAAAAATTGAGTATTAGTTGATATAATTAATTTAGGGATTTTTAAATTAAAGAATAAATCTCTTCCTAATAAAGATCCCTTATTTTAATAATTCCAATTTTATTATTCTTCCAAATTTAATCTATTATTTAATTAAAGTTTAATCATTTTAAAATTATTTAATGGGTTTCTACCCTTTAATTATTTAAATTTCAATCATCCAAATCAGATTAGGATCAAATATTTTACTTGTTGACTTTTTATTAAACCTAAAGTTTTAATTAAGGATTAAAGATTTTAATTACCATTTTACCCTTTAAGCTTAATAATTTCATAACTCACTAAATTGAACTCAAATGAACTTGAAATTTTTATGTGACTTTACTCATATGTCAATAAAGACATGAGAGGAGAAAATGTGATTTTTCTGTATTTAATTTATTTATATAATTATTTTTGGTGGAAAATAGAGATTTTCAAGGAAAATTTGATAACATGACCAAGGGAAAGTTTCTGTCCTTAAGAAAATTAGGGGACATTCCTAATGACCAGAGAAGCACTTGGACCAATTTTGGTGATTTTTTGAATTATATTATTTTTATTATAATTATTTTGAGTTTTGGAGTGTTAATTAATTTAAAAATAAAATAAATGTTGAAAAATGGATTTTATATTTTTCAAAAATCTCTCTGATATCAAGGAAACCAGAGAATCAAATTTTGCAATTTTCTAATTTTTCTATGATTTATAATAATTATTTTAGTGAAAATGCTAGAAAATACATTTTTTTTAATTTTAAAATTACCCTAGGGCTTTAAAATTTAATATCTCACTAAATAGACTTAGGAAAAATGTGGGATTTGTTCCTAAGTGATTAAAATTCAAAATGTGACATTTTGGTGAATTTTATTATTTTTGTGATTTTTATTATTTTTTAATTATTAAAAATATTAAAATATTATTAAAAATCAACTTTTTCAGAAAATTGAAATTTTAATTTTCTTAGATTCCCCTGATATCAGAGAGGCTCCAAAACCAATTTGGTGAATTTTTAAAAAATATTTTAAAAGTTATGAATTTTTAAAGTTCAAAATGGCTAAGTGACTTAATCAACCCAATTAGTGGGGCTAACCAAGTCCAATTGACTTCAAATTTTTATGGTGGATTCCTCTGATCCTAAAGGTCAGTGGAGAATTGATTTCAAGTCAATTTGATACCTGGTTAACTCTAATTAATTAAAGACCTATTTTGGGTGTTTAAGCCAATTAGGGTTAATGCTGAGTGAATTAACTCAAGTCCTATTTTTCCTAGAGTTCTCTGGTCATAAGGAACATCACCAAATATTTCTAGAATTTATTTCACAACATGCTAATTTTTGGAATTAAAATACTCAAAACAGCAACATGCATTTGAAAAATAAATAACTTTTCACAGAGATGGCCTCTGACCCTGGAAAATTCAGGGAATGTTCCCAAGTTCAGAGGCTTCAAAAGCCCTATGGTCTCATGCCATGGTGAATTGTATACATGCATGGAGAATTAAATGTATGCAGAGAGTAAATAAATTATAAAAAATAAAATACTTAATTAAATTAAATGATTTCTTTTCCACATTATTCTCCTCTCGTTCACTGAGCAAGAGGGTATTTTTATTTTATTTTTGTGATTTTTCTACACAGAGATATGAATTTTTGAAGTTTAGGGAATTAAATAAATAGAAAAATACCCTAATTTTCTATTTATCCACGCGGCGCCGCGTCAACCTCGGCAGCCTCCGAACGCACACGCGTCGCGCTCCCATTCGACGCCGCCACCCGAGTCGGCAGCCCGGGCCCCGCGGTTCTCGTACCGTCTCCTCGGTCCGACGCAATCCCGGCCGTCCGTGCGCGCGTGTATCGAATGGACGCGCATCCGTTCATCGTCCCCAAGTGTTCTCACCCGAGAGCCGTCCACACTAAATCCCTAAGATCTCACTCGATTCTCAATGGATTTTCATGTTCTTATGCTCTACGGATTCGTCTTGAAGAGACGAACACATCTATACGGCTAACATGCATCGAAACTAAGGCATTTGAAATGGAGAATCTCCGAAGCTTCGGGATGAATAGTTAACTCATACCTTAGCTCGGAGAAGTGTGGCTTCGATCCGAGAGTTGTTGCACCTTCGATTGGGTCCTAGCAAGCTCCGGATGAAGTCTCCCGGTCCAGTGAATTGTCCGGATACGATTTCGACCAAGCCCGATCACAAAGCTTGGAGGCCGGAGCAACCGGGTGGCCCTGGAGATGGGGCTTTTGATGGTGGACACCTTCCCTCGGTCCGGTGAAGGTGTAGAGCCAATCAATTTGAGGATTGGCTCACCGTGGCAAAGTGTCCCGGTTTTGGGTGGAATTTCGGCTGAGAAATTGGGCTCTGTTGGTGGGGATTAGGGCAAATTGACACTGGGGATCAACTGCTCTAAGGATGGTGAAGGGTTTGGAACAATTTTGGCAGAGTTTCGGCAAGGTTTGTGCTTGGCTCTCCTTTGGCCGAGAGGGTGAGGGGTTTAAATAGGAGAGGGTGGAAGGCCTCCCAGGGGGAGTTAGGGCTTGGGATCAGCTGCTCTGGTGAGGAGAAGATCAGCCATGGTGACCACTAGGGATGGGGCAGCCTCGACGAAGTGAGAATTTCAATGTTGGCTCACATGTGAGCTCTCGGCCATGGTGTTTTCCGGCGGCTCTGGTGGCCGGCCGGCCGAGCATGGGTCACCCTCAAGGTCGGGTGGGTCGGGGCTGGAGGTTTGTGCAATCAATTGGCCATGGACATGTGTAAAGGCTTTGATCCAAAGTGGAATGGGGCATGGCTAGATTTGGACCTAAATGGGTCAACCCACCCATTTGGGCTAGGTGCACCACCCAAGGCCTGGTTTAGGCTGAGGAGAAAGTGATTTGGATCAGCTTGATTAGTGGGGTCAAGTCACAATCCAAGTACAATTAGGCTTAAGCATGGTTTAGTGGAATCATGTAAGTGGTTAACCACCTTTAAGAGTTAAGGAAAGAGCCTCCTCCTTTTGCCCAAAATGGCATGGTGACATGTAAAGAGGCTCTCATGGCTTGCATATGGCTTATGCATGGCTCCATGGCTCCATTTGGCTTGGGAAAAGTAAAGTCAATTTCATGGAAATGGATTTAAGGAAAATTTTGGTATTTAGGGGTGATTTGGCATGAGGCTTGATTTGGAATTATTTGATGATGAATTTAGGACTTAGGGATGATTTTAATTGAAAGTATGATGAGGGGAAATGTCATATGGGCCTTGGAAGAATTTTGGGCTTTTTTTTGAAAGGGTTTTAGATGGGCTTTTAAGATGGATTAGGAAAGTGGGCTCTTGAATTTTAAAATGGATTTTGGGATGAAATTTTGTAAAGAGGTTGGGCCAAATAATTATTGGGTTTAGCTCATGGATGTGTCATGAGTGACTTGAAGCAAATTTGGGGTAGTTTGGACTTGAATTGGGTTGGATTTGAATTCTTTTGGTGAATGGGCCAATGTAGGTCAAATTGGGCTAACTTGGGCCAATGTTGGGCTAGGATTGAAATTGATGTAAAATAAATATTAGGAAATGTTTATGGGAATGTTTCAAAGAGGTTTTGGCTTTGGTTGGGTTTTAATTTTGAGGTTTGGGCCTATTTGGGTTAGATTTGGGTTTAGGTCAAAATTGGGCTTTTTGATTTTGGGTTGAATTTGAGTGGGGTTTGGGTCAAAATCTTGGGCAAATCATGCTAGTGTTTTGTTTATGAGGATGTTAAGGAAGGTTTAGAAAAGATTTGGGGTTAATTGGAGTTGAATTGGGTTAGTTTGGGCTAAGTTTGGGTCATGGGTCCAAATTTGGGCTTTAAGGCCCAAAGTGAAATTGGATCCAAATGTCAATCAAATTGGACTTGGATTTGGTCTAAATTGGTATTGGGAATGTTGAATTGAAGTTTAGAATTGAATTGGACCAAGATTGGGGTCAATTGGGTATGTTTGGTTTGACATTGGGTCCACTTTGGGTTAAAATGGGTCAATTTGGGGGTTTTGACAAAAGTAGGGTAAATTGACAAAATTGGCCCATGGTGTAGTTGGACAAAATGAAATTGGGAATATTTGGGATTTTCTGGAATTTTCTGGGAATTTTCTGAATTTTTGGATTTTTAGGCCAAGAAGGGTATTTTGGGTATTTGGAGGGTATTGGGGGGTTTTCTTGGAATTTTTGGTATTTTTGGGTATGGATGATCAATTTGAGTGATGTGGAGGTGTTTGGGATTGATTTTGGAAAATTTTAGGTAATTTGGAGATTTTGCAAAAAAATTTGGGTAATTCAAGGGTTTTGGGTAGGTTTAGTAGGTGTAGGGTCCCGGGGGTCAAAAATTGAAAATTTGGGAAATTGAAGATTGGGTGAATTTGGGTGGGGTGAAATCATTTTAGTTGAGCCATGAAGCCATTTCAAGCCCATATGAGCCATGAAAGGACTCATTTGAGGCATTCACTATGTTGTTCCTAACCCTCTGTACCGAGGGCTTAGGGGTTAAGGACCATCCATGTGAATCACCTACATGAGTCGGGAGGTCAAGTTGGGTATGGGTGTGGTTTTAGGAAGTGTGTGGAAATGTAGTGTGTAAGTGTAGTGTATAAGTGTAGTGTGTAAGTCGGCCCCTCATCGGACCGAGGCCACCTAGGGTAGTCCTAAGGCCAAAGAGTCCTATAGGAACTCATCCTTTAAACTTCCACATTTGATTTCAACCCTCTAGGTGATTAGGGGTCTATGGTCAAGTTTGTGGAGTTTGCAGGGAGTTTAGAAATGTTTGGAATTTCTAAAAGGTGGGTCCCAATTCTAGTCCTCTAAGATAGTCAAAGGAAAAGCCTAAGGCTAGATCCTAAGCACTAAAAAGAAGAAGGGAAGACCTCATCAAAAATGAGGTCAACACATGTCTCCCTTAGATTTGGATCTAAGACATAAAGATTTGATATGTTATTTAGCAAACCTTTAAATTTTCATTTTACAAGCTACTATGTTGGCCTTTTGTACTTTATTTAATTCTAAACTGGTCATTTAAAAAGTTAAAACTTGTTGTGACCTAGCACTATGAGAGTAGGCTAATGGAATGATTAGGTTAATGCACATATGTTTAGGAAAATAGAAATACTACCGCTAGACTTGTGTAATAATTTGGGGAAATTAGAAAAGATCATAACTTTTGCATTTATAGGAGAACTTAAATGTAATATAAAATCTCAATGCTTCTTATTTACTTCAAAAAGGTTAAGGAGCAGGGTTGTTCATGTTTGCAAACTACGATAGGGTTTAGAAGGGAGATTACTTCATTTGATTGAAATCCCATCTTTCTAAACATAGTTAAAATTTTTTTTTACAAAATTTAGGATTTAGTAGCTTTGAAATTCACTTGACTTTAACCTTTTAAGATAAGTTGAGGTTAGTATACTAGTACTCTAACTTACTTGTAAATTAAACACATTCCTCATGGAATTGATATGGACTCAAATTTGTATATTACTTGAGCGACACACATGCTTCCATGGTTTTCGGTACTTCACAACATTTCATGAATCTAATTTTTAGCGCCATTAGTGGGGAAATACATTAAATTTTCATTTATAGGAGAATCTTAGTTGAACAATTTTAGTTTAGACTTGAAACATATTGTGTCATAATTTATATTATATTTTATTTGCTATTTTTTATGTTAGCTGATCGCGACTATCTTAAATAAGTATTTATAAGTATTTTCAGTTCAGTCAAAGAGTATAATCAGTCTAATAAGAAAGCAGCCAATCTATGTACAAGTATAGGTCTCTCTCAAGAAATACAGAGCTCTAGTGGAGTCCTGGTTATCGATCCCACTAGGAGGAAGCAAATCTTTAAAGCGTAGCACAGGAATCCAATATTTAAATTACAATGCACGTAAAGTAAATACTAAAGTTTTTAAAGTTTAAAGGTACTAAAGATTCTAAGATCACTAAAGTAATTTCTAAGCTTTGAAATTAAGTTAACTACCACTACACTATGTTTTTTATTGAAAGGCTCAAATTTGGAGAAAGTTTCCTCCCCCTTACAATGATGTTATGATGAGTGAATGATAAAGATTAGTGAAAATCTTATATTACGCCAAATAAGAGAATACCTATTCTTTACCCTCTTCCGGGTGCTATAAAGAATATTGGCTAATCCTAGATTTAGTCCCTAAATTCGTGGTTAAGCTGGGAGGATATCAGCTCTCACTCCAAATCTCCCACTTCTCTTCGCCTGAAGGCTAACTCTCGTTTTAGTTTCCAAACACTATGACCAAATTAGGGATTTTAGTCTGTTACCCTAAAATCTCTAATTCTACGCCTAATAAACTATATTTCCTATTTAATTGCACCCAACCTCCATGAGCTACATCACTCATTCTTGAATATTAAATGTAATCTTCACTTTTGTTGTAGATTGCATAGTCCTTTCGGATCGTATCTTTCACAACATATTTTAACAAGTCAATAGGCCAGATTGAGAAGTAAATGAAGAATAAAGTGAAAAATTATTACAAATTCTTACATTCATATGGCACATCTAATATAAATCATCACTTCACCATTTATCATTGTAAGGAGAAAGACAAAGAAATCTACTCAAAATTCAAGAGGAAGATAGAACAAAACAAGGATTTTATATATAAAAGAAAATTCATACAAACAATAAGAAGTAAATACAACTTATCACAATTTCTTCCCCAAGAAATTCCTTCAAGTTCCTTTGAATCTCTTTCCCTCTTCAGAACGACATACAATTCCCTCTTAAAACAGTAAGGAAGGAGCAATCTCTCACTTTCCCTCTCCTTCTACAACTCTTTAGTGAAGAATCCCTTACAAAGCTACACTTTTCACAACAACACCTAAACTCTAAACTCTCTACACACTTTTTCTATACTCACAAAGCACTCAAACACTAATCTATTGCATTCACACCACTTTTTCTGACGCCAAATTCACTTCGAAATAGCCTAGGGACGAATTCATTAAGAGATGCCTCAAGAATCCCTCCAAAAGTCGTCTAAATACATTGAATCTAGTCTTCACCGACATTGGGCTCCGTCGGCGTCCAACGCGCTTTAATTTATAGAGCTCCCTGGAATTGGGCACTGTTGGCACCATAATACAAGTTTCTAGTTTTTGCATTTTTTCACTCCAAATTCATTCATTTTCACTTCTTTTTTCTCCAAATGCATAAAATAATCATAACTATAACACAACATGAAAAATACCTTCCTTTAAATTGCAATATCACCAAAAATGAGTACAAAAAAATATGAAAAATCTAACATATTTTTTGTGCATCAATATCCCCCAAACTTAACTATTACTTATCCTCAAGTAATCCTTTTACTACATAAAAATATGATTCATAGTAGTGAACTTTACTAGTATTCTTTTTTATTTAAATGAATACAATAACAAGATATTTAAAACGTATTTCAGTAACTTAGATTAAAACTATAGGTGTAAGAATATTTAGTCATCACGTGCAAGTGTTCTAGTCTCCTATTCATTTCAAGAATAACCATAATTTGTCACATTAAGGGTGCTTTGAAGGATCAGATGTAAAAGAAGCTTATGAGAACTTTATTAGTAAGGATTCTAATACTTAAATATAAATTTAGAAATGCAATTAAGATCTTCCTTTAAGTTGATTTAAGTAAAACTAATTTTTGATTAGGCATCTCCTCAAGCTTCTCCTCACATATATTTTCCTTTTTTCTGTATATGGATTGCTTTTTAATCATTTCTTTTCTTTCTTTCTCTTTTTTTTCTTAAGTGAGGATTATTATATCTGGATAGCCTTTAATAATTTTAAACTTCACTCTCCTCCCCCTAAAGTTGGAACTTGTAACATCTCTTTACTTTATAAATATATATTAGTTTTTAAATGATTCATCATAGAGTCCCAATCTTTTCTTTTTACGTAAACTTCTAAGACTCTTAATATTTCAAAAATATAGTTTCTTTTACTTAAAATAATCAACTATAATCTATTCCTTTTATACTAAATATCTTTGCCCATAAAGTTAACCTTCATCACTAAAAATTTTCATTTAAATCTCACTATGATATTTAAATAAAATAAAAAATTTAGTTATCTAAAGTTAAGCTCTACTAGCTGAAGTCATGTTGAAGTTATTTTGAAAATATATTTTAATTGATAACAAATAACAGTTAATCTTTTCTCCCCCAAAGTTAAGTTTTTTAGTATATATAAAATTAGTAAATGAGAGAGAATAACAAAAAGAAAACTAACCTTTTTGTGTCGGACTTTTGATACTTCTGAAGCTATGCAAGTATTAATAAAAAATTTAAGCTAGCAAGCATAAACCAGTTAGAAGCTTTCTTTCACATAATATATTAAAGATTTGTATGGTGAAGAAAATTTTAAAAAATCTAATACAAACATACGTCCATTACAATTTCAATTCAAACTAATAAATAAACACAAGTTTCATTACAACTTTTACTAACATATCAAAGTGCAATCACTTCACGCATCAATACCATTAAAGTAAATAACAAACACATAAGTTTACACATAAATAACAAACACAACAACAATAAGTTTTAAAAGTAGAAACCATGTAGAAAACACAAGAAGTCTCAATTAAAACTAAATGAAGTACAAAGATAAAACTTATCTCAAGTTTCTCTCCACCAAACTCTTCAAGTTCCTTTGAATCTCTTACTTTCTTTAACAAGACTCCCTTAGACTAGTAGCCCAGCCCAAGAGGGTCTAAATCTCTCTAGAACAATGGACTTTTACTTAGGAATCCCTACTTACCTTCTCTTTCACTAGGAGTGAGAAAAGTGTGAAGAAACCTTAAGTACGATTCCTATAACTTCTTACTCTCTAAAATCTGTAAAACACATAACAACAACTCTAAAAGGGGCTCTCTTCTCTCCCTCAAGTCTTTTCTTTTAAAATCACTCAAAAGGTGCCTTAGGTTCTTGTTGACCTCATTTTTATGATAGGTCAACGTTTTGACCTAAAAAGACAACTTTGGTCAAAATGGTCAATCCTGACCCAATGACCAACCCTGTTGACCCAATAGGCCAAACTTTTGACTTAAAAAGTCAACTTTGGTCAAAATGGTTAATCCTGACCCAATGACCAACCCTGTTGACCCAATAGGTCAATTTTTTGACCTAAAAAGTACACTTTGGTCAAAATATTCAATCCTGACCCAATGACCAACCCTGTTGACCCCATAGGTCAACCTTTTAACCTAAAAGTCAACTTTGGTCAAAATGGCCAATCCTGACCCAATGACCAACCATGTTGACCCAATAGGTCAACCTTTTGACCTAAAAAGTCAACTTTGGTCAAAATGGCTAATCCTGACCCAATGACCAATCCTGTTGACCCAATAGGTCAACCTTTTGACCTAAAAAGTCAACTTTGGTCAAAATGGTCAATCCTGACCCAATGACCAACCCTGTTGACCCAATAGGTCAAACTTTTAACCTAAAGGTTAACTTTGGTCAAAATAGGTCAATCCTGACCTAATGACCAATCCTGTTGACTCCAATAGGTCAATCTTTTGACCTAAAAAGTCAACTTTGGTCAAAATGGTCAATTTTTGACCAATGACCAAATATTGACCCAATAACATGTTTAAGACCCCAAAAATGACAAAATTAATCAAATAATTAATGTCAAAATTATTTTGATTAATTAAATGAAATTGACTAATAATTTAATTTTAAATATTTTAATTAATTAAATAACATAATTAATTATAATGAAAATTAAATTAAAAGTCATAAAATGACAAAATGCACCAAAATGAAATTAAATGACAAAACTAATCAAATAATTAATCTAAAAATTATTTTGATTTATTAATTGGCTAATGATTTAATTTTTAAAATTTTAATTAATGACATAATTAATTAAAATGAAAAGTTAAATTCAAAAGCCATAAAATGCACAAATTAATTTAAAATGATGGTATTAATCTAATAATTAATTCTAAAATTATTTTTAATTAATTAATTGACCAATAATTTAATTTTCATATTTTAGTTATTGACATAATTAATTGAAATGAAAATTAAATTGAAAAGTCATGAAAAGAGACAAAATTCAATTTTAATGACTTGAATATTAATCAAATTAAAAATTTAGAATTATTTCCAACTAATAATTGATTAATAAAATAATTTTCAGCATTTAATTAATGACATAATTAATTAAAAATGGAAATTAAATTAAGAGGGGTATTAAATGGAATTTTTAAACCTATGACATTTTGGTTTTCTAAAAATTCCAAAACTCCTTTATGACATCACACATGACCTCACATGGGTTAGACACAACCCATATGACCCATTAAAGAGAAAACAACCCATGGATGACTCATATTTAACCATGGTAAAGGGGCATAATGACATGAAAGTGAGGTGGCAAAACCATGGTGATTTGAAGTATGACTCACCCCTTTTGCAAAGTGAGGTGTCTTGCCATGGTGAGATGAGTTTAGCCACCTCCCTAGCCACCCAATGATGAGAAGACAAGGCTTTAACCATTCTCCACACCATGGTTAAGCTCATCATAACATTTTATAAAAATGTTAAGAGGGGGAGCTAATGTGTCACCACCCCATGAAATGATAAATGAGGTGTTGCAAGGAGAAGGTCTCAACCATTTGAGTCACCATTAACCTCTCCCTTAGCCAATGTATTGGAAACAAAGAGATGAAAAGCTTATCATGACAATTTGGATCCATAGTTGCCATGAAATGTGCACTTGCTTAAGTGGCAAAATTCTCATGGGAAATGAAGAGGTGATGGTTGGATTACATGGGGGAGGCTATACTTCACAGCTCTAACCATATCATGATCAAATCCTAAGCTAATCAAGGTTGAAACATAGCCATTCATGGCTATAAAAGGACCCCTTGGCCAAAATTTTGAAGAAGAGAGAAAAAAATAATTAAAACCTATAGGCTGCCCAAACCTCTTAGCTCCCAACACAAAAAGTCTTGCTAAGGACCTCAACAACCTATTCCAACTAAGATCAAGCCATAGGATCAGCCTAATCAAGCCAATTTGGCCAAAACCCAAGTTCAACCCAAACTAGCCATTTTGCCAAAATTGCTCACAAGGCTAGCTACAAAACCAAATTGAAGTGATAAAGATCATCTTTAGGAGTCCTAGAAGCTGACCATCAAGGCTGATCAAGCTCAAGATTATTGTGGCCAAGGTATGGATTTATTTTGTCTAAAATAATGCATATAATAAAAAAAATTATGGGTTAAACTAGCCCAGAAATATATCATCACTGTATATATATAATCTATACGTCCAGATGATTCCATAGGTTAAAAAATCACTCAATTTCATTGAGAAACGAGTGAGATATTGAGATTTGAAGTTGAGATAAGCACTAGTAAATGTTGTCTTTTCTCTATCCTCAGGAGCAATAGGTATTTGATGGTATCCAATATATCCATCCAGAAAACAATAGTACTTGTGTCCAGCAAGTCTATCTAGCATTTGATCGAGAAAAGAAAGAGGAAAGTGATCTTTTCGGGTGGTTGCATTTAATTTCCTACATTCAATACAAATTTGTCATCCATTAATTTGTCTCATGGGTATGATTTCATAACATTCATTCACTTCAACAGTCACTCCTCTCTTCTTTGGTACACAATGTATTGGACTCACCCAAGCACTATCCGAAATAGGATAAATAATTCCAGCATCCAACCATTTTAAAATCTCTTTCTTAACTACATCTTTCATTATAGGATTCAATCTCCTTTACAGATTAACTCCTGTTTTATGTTCTTCATATAATAAAATTCTGTGCACACAAATCGAAGGACTAACTCCTTTAATATCAGACAAAGTCCATCCAAAAGCTTTCTTGTATCTTTTTAAAGTTTCCAACAACTTATGTTCTTAATATTTGTTTAACTCCGAAGATACAATAACTGGCAAGGTAGATGATTCTCCTAAAAACATATACTTTAAATGATTAGGAAGAATTTTCATCTCAAGTTCAGAAGGTTTTATGATAGATGGAATTAAGATTTTATCTTCACATTCCATAGTGTCTAATACTTCAAATCTCTCCTGAACATACTCCAATTCTTCATTCTTTTTACTATATAAATTTTCTTCATTTTCACTTTCTTCTTCAAACATATTTTTATATTCTTTTTCTTTTTCAAATATATTTTCAAAATGATAGTTTCTCAAGTAATCATAGACTCCATCCTAAAACATTCATTATATTTTTCCATTGAGGGATACTTCATAGATTTTAAAATATTAAAGGTCACCTGTTGATCATTAACTCTCATAGTTAATTCTCCTTTTTGAACATCAATTACCGCTCTTCCAGTAAAAAGGAATGGTCTTCCTAAAATGATTGGAATTTCTTTATCTTCCTCCATATCAAGTACAATTAAATCCACAGGAAAGATAAATTTATCCACTTTCACTAACACATCTTCCACCACTCCTTTAGGATAAGTAATGGAACGATGGACCAACTGAAGAGTCACAGATGTAGGAGAAATTTATCCTAATCCCAACCTTTTGAAAGTTGATAAAGGCATAAGATTAATACTAGCTCCCATATCACATAAAGTTTTTCCGAAAAATTTCTCACCTATAGCACATAGAATAGTGAAATCACCAGGATCATTAAGTTTTTCCAGAAGCTTCTTCTGAATAATTGCACTACACTCTCCGCTAAGTGCAACAGTTTCATGATCTGTAAACTTTCTTTTCTTTCTCAAAATATCCTTCATAAACTTGGCATAGTCAAGCATCTATTCCAATGCTTCAACAAAAGGAATATCTATAGTTAATTTCTTAAGGATCTCTAAAAATTTTCCAAATCTATTATCCCTATTTTGTTTCTTCAATATTTGAGGTAATGGAGGTGGTGGCTTTTCAACAGTTATCTTCATTGGCTCAAGAGGATAATCTAAGTCTGGATAAATCTTGTTTGAACCTTTTTTAATTTCCACCTTCTCCTTTTCTATTTGAACTTCTTTTTGCACTCTAGTTTCCAATTCTTTTCCACTCCTTAATTGAATAGCCTTAAGTTGTTCCTTGTTTTGATCTTTTGGATTGATCTGCACATTACTTGGAAGTGTTCCAAAAGGTCTATAATTAAGTTCGGTGAAAATATGTCCTAATTGATTTTTAATATTTTTCATAGCAACACCTTGAGCTTGTAATTGATTTCCCATATTCATAATCTTTTCTTCAGTAGACAACTTCTTATCCTTAAGTTGTGGGTTACTATTAAATCCAGGAGGATAAAATGGTCTAAAATTAGTATTTCCTTGATTGTTCGAATTTCTAATTGGATTCATAGAATTATTAGCCCAATGCGGGTTAACATTAGCATTACTATTATTCCAATTGAAGTTTGGGTGATTCTTCCAACCAGGATTATAATAATTCAAATAATGATTGTTAGGTATATTAATAGTATTTAAAGTCTCATAAGGTGTTTGAGATTTTGTTTTCTGTCCAAATGAATTTTCCTCTAACAATTGAGGTGGTTGAGAATAATTTATTCCATATTGATCTATTTTCTTTGAAAGGGCCGCAATTTAAGAAACTACCATAGTCATCATATCTGAATCCTGAACACTAACTACTCTCTTAGGATTTGCCCGTTTAAAGAGACATTGAAAATTATTAGTAGTCATTTCTTCAATTAATCTGTATGCGTCATAAAAAAGTTTGACATTAATGATCCTCCAACAGCAGCATCTATAATAGATCTCAATGATCCCACTAATCCATTATAAAATGTTTGAATTATTAACCAATCTGGTAAAGCATGATGTGGACACTTCCTAAGAAGATCTTTAAATCTCTCCCAAGCTTCATATATTGACTCTCCTTCAAACTGACAAAAAGATTTAATATCATTTCTTAGTTTAGCAGTCTTTCATGGAGGGAAATATTTTGATAGAAACTTTTCAGATAATTCTTCCTATGTTCTAATAGATCCAGGTGCTAATGAGTTTAACCACGCCTTAGCTTTATCCCTTAATGAAAAAGGAAAAAGTTTAAGTCTCACAGCGTCACTAAACACTCCGTCATATTTAAAAGTAGCACACAGTCCTAAAAAACTAGAGTGATGTAAATTTGGATCCTCATTAAGTGTTCCTCCAAATTGATTATTTTTTACCATTTACATAATAGCAAGTTTAAGTTCAAATGAATTAGCAACAACATCAGGAGTTTAAATAGTTATGTGAATTTCATCTGTTCTTGGGTTAGCATAATCTCTTAAAGGTCTTGGCAAATTTCCAATTCCATTTCTTTGATTATCTTGAATATTCTCCATTTTGCAAGGATTTTCAATTTATTTTTATTGTTTTTTAATTTTTATGACAGTACGCTCTAACTCCGAATCGTAAGGCACTATACCTATAGATTCGATACTACGCATATACAAATACAAATACTTTAATAAAGATAAACAAACACACAATTACACACTACAAAATAAACTTACTTTCTTTACTCTGTTACCTTCGTACTTACTTTCTTAACTCTGTTACCTTCTCCAACAACGGCGCTAAAAACTTGATGCTCGACTTTATATTTTGCAAGAATTTATGAACTTAGATTTATATATTTATAATGTTTTTTGTTATGTCCAAGCATTCAACGCAAGTATATGTATCGTATCAAGTAATATAGGGCTCTAATGGAGTCCTGGTTATCGATCCCACAGGGAAGTTCAGAATATATATAGGAAAGTGTTCACAATATAGGTAATGTAGCACTAAAATACAATATTTAATTTGTAATTAAAGTTTACTACTTACTACTATTATGTAGGAAACAGTAACGTTTAACTACACTACAATTACTTCTAAGAACTTTAAAAATAAAATTAACTAGCAGACACACTAAACTAAGTATTTGCAAGGTTTTTGATATATGGGAAAAGCATCTTTCCTCTTACAATGAGAATATGATGTGTGGATTGATATGAAAAAATTATCTATTTTATTGTGCCAAATAGGAGCATGGATGATTCTTTACCCTTAAACGAGTACCCCTTCTCCTAAGCAAGAAAAGAACATTGACATATTCTAAGTTTAGTTACTAACTCTAAGGCTAGGCTGTGAGGATACCGGCTCTCACTTCGGACCTCCCACTCACCCTTCACCCGAAGGATAACCTTTGATATTAGTTACTAATCTTAGAACCAATTTGGGGATTTCAGCCTGTCCCATGAAATCTCTACATTGAAGTCCATCAAAATATATTTCCCTATTCATTTGTACTCAATTCCCATGGACTACGTAATTCGTCAAAATAATTTGAATGGATCTTTCATTATTGTTGTAGGACATTAAATCTTTTCAAACTTAATGTTCAACAACATATTTTAACATTTCAATTGGCCAAATCGAAAGTAAATTAAGTTCTAAGTGAAAAACCATCACAATCTTCTCATTACATTAAAATCACATCGAATCCACATCAATCCATCATCACATCTCTATGCAAGGAGAAAGACAAGGGAGACTACTCAGAATTCATGGAGAAGATACAATAAAACATGGATTTTATATATAAAAGAAAATTCATACAAACCACAAAAGAAAATACAACTTAACTCTTTCTCTTCCCCAATGCAATTCCCTTGAAGTTCCTTTGAATCCTCTTCTCTCTTTTTTACGCCACTTGATTCTCTCTTTAGAATGGGAAAGAAGAAGCAATTTCTAACTTTACCTCTTCTCCTTCACTCCTTAGAGAAGAATTCCTCTCAAATCCCCACTCTACACAATCGTCTCCTAAACCCTAACACTTAACACTCACTAAAACTACACTAGAACCACTTAAGAAGCACACCATTTTCGTCCAAAAAGATTTACTTACAAGATAGGGACGAAATTCTAAGAGTTTCCATAGGAATCCCTTCAAAAAGTCACTAAACTCCACCGACTTCGGGTGCCGGCGGCGCTCTATCGTGCAATTTAATTCTGGACTCTCTGGATTTGGGCACTGTCGGCATATTTTAGGTTGTATTGTATTTTAAAAGGGGGGTCGCCTAACAGAAGTTGTCGGCGAATTTAAATTTTAAATTTGATTTAAATATATATATAATTTAGAAAGTAGTATTTGGCTTTGAAAATAATTTTTAAATTTGAAAGTTTTAAGATATGAGATTAAACCGATCTCACATCCCGAATAGTTTATATAAACGAGCACCGTACCACAAACCGTGTATCTATCCCTAAGGATAGACGCACTGCTTGATGGTGGGGCTCGATCAAATAAACTAGAAGTTTTGTGACATCCGTTTGGTCTGCGAACCAATTTTATAAGCCGACAAATTCCCCTGCTTAATATGAAAGTATCAAAACGAGGGTTTATATTACCCGGGTTCTTTAAAATTCCCTATAAGGGCAAGCCCCTATAGTTAATTACATCTTAAGTGACGGGAATCACCTAAGAAAACTCTCGATAATAATCAATAACTCTGCTTTCAAGAATTTCAAAGTTTAAGGTTTTCAAAGATTGAATTTTGGAATTTCAATGGGGAATGGATCAAATTTTGGAACATTTTGTTTTGTGAATCCAAAGGAAGAAGGGTAGGAGAAATCACTGATTCGAAGTGAACTTCGGTAATTTCCCGACTATCCTATCGTTTGGCTTGAGTTTAGGAAAGTCCTAATACTTATTTAAATGTTTTGATCTTGCCAATTTTAATTAATTAGGGCTTATATTTGTATGATAAAATCAAACAAATAGCCTAGAAGATGTGAGGGTTTATTGTCGTATCGGACGACTACCTCGGAATCCTAAAACCGGTTAGGGCTTAATTTGCATAAAATGATTATGCAAGTGCCTAACGAAGAGGTTGAGGATTTATGTTGCACTAGGCAAGCTACCTCGAAGTCCTATGGCTTTGTTGTTTAATTCTAAGAAGGTTTTGTTGAAGTAGGTTCAAGTTTTGCTGACGACGATGGCCGTGCTGCCCACCATGCTCCAAGCTCCTTGTTGTTGCAGAGGTTTAGTTTTAGAAATCATAAATCAGGAGATGAGAAAAGTATTTTGGTTTAGAGAAGTCTTAATTTCCAAGTATTTTTTTTACGTTTTAATTAAAACCAATCTTAAAGTTGATTATAACGACACCGGTTAAGATCCCACGGTTCCATCCTTCCGGCATCATTATTTTTATTGGATTCACTTAGTCCAGATGAATTTGTTAAACTCAACTGAATGAGTTCCACACTTTCATTTAGCCCGTGGAAATCCCGTTAGCAACACGTAGGTTACATCATCCGAGGTATTCCCGATCATCCAACGAGACGTTTTAATTTAGTTGTAATTGTAGTTTTGTGTTCTGTTTGTGATTAAATTTTGAGTTGTTTTATATTTTGAAATGTTGTGGCGGTGAATTTTATCTTGCAATGACTTTTAACTTAGTTTTGGTTTCAGCTTTAGGGACTATCCTAAAGGTGTGGGTTTTCATGCAATGAGTTGTTTTATCATGCAAGAAAAGTAAAATGCATTTGCAATAAAGTAAATTGCAAGAAAGTAAATTGCAAGAAAGTAAATTGCAATAAAATAAAAGCGTACCTGGAGGGTCTTCCCGTCATCCCAAGCTGCACTTAAAACACAATTAAAATATTTAAACAAGTTCCTAGGTAAAGCTAAGGGAAAGGTTATGGTTTTCTACCAAATTCCTAATCCTATAGCTAGTCATCTCCTATGACGTCTAGGTTCTTTGTGTTTTTGTTTGAGGACGATTTTCTTCATCAAAGGACAATTAAGTCCAATTGTTCTTATAAATATCCTATCATATTGAGGAAGTGCTTAAGAAGAATCTTAAACATCTTTTCAATATTTCTAGGATTGTTTTAAGTACAAATGAATTTAATTATATAAATGAATCAATCGTCCGAGGTTTTCAAGTTTTGTTAACTTGCCAGGTGAATTAAGACATTTGAATATCTTATGAGTGAAGTAGCACTTCATTTAATGTTTCATTTAGGAGTTATAATAATCAAAGCTTTCAAGGGTAAATTAATATTCAAATGATTTGATTTAAGTTAAAGGGTTTAAATTTGGAATAGTGTTCAAGTTGCTTTATATTTAATTTCTTTTATGTCTTAGGTGATGTTATATTTAATTTAATTTAATTTAATTTGGTTTTAATTTAACTTAATTTAATTTAATTTGATTTGATGTTTAATTAATTTGATTTGATGTTTAATTAATTTGATTTGATTTAATTTAATTATTTAATTTA
Organism: Papilionanthe hookeriana x Papilionanthe teres; assembly: GCA_022702705.1. Lineage (NCBI taxonomy): Eukaryota > Viridiplantae > Streptophyta > Magnoliopsida > Asparagales > Orchidaceae > Papilionanthe > Papilionanthe hookeriana x Papilionanthe teres. The sequence continues at coordinate 52,774 of JAKZJZ010000141.1, forward strand.
ATTTAATTTAATTTAATTGTTTAATTTAATTTAATTATTTAATTTAATTTAATTTAATTTAATTTAATTTAATTTAATTGTTTAATTTAATTTTATTTAATTTAAATTCAATTTAATTTAATTTAATTTAATTTAATTGATTTAATTTAATTTAATTTAATCCAATTTAATTTACTTAATTTAATTTAATTTTTAATTAAGTTTTATCTTTAATTTTAATTGAAATTTTTGAAAGAGTTTAATAATTTAATTTTAGTTTAATGATTAAGTCTTTTAATATTTTGAATTTGAATTATCATTTTAATTAAGAGTTGAGTATTAATGATATAATTAATTTAGGGATTTTTAAATTAAAGAATAAATCTCTTCCTAAAAATATCCCTATTTTAATAATTCCAATTTTATCATTCTTCCAAATTTAATTTATTATTTAATTAAAGTTTAATCATTTTAAAATTATTTAATGGGTTTCTACCCTTTAATTATTTAAATTTCAATCATCCAAATCAGATTAAGATCAAATATTTTACTTGTTAATTTTATTAAACCTAAAGTTTTAATTAAGGGTTAAAAGTTTAATTACCATTTTACCCCTTAAGCTTAATAATTTCATAACTCACTAAATTGAACTTAAATGGACTTGAAGTTTTTATGTGACTTCACTCATATGTCAATAAAGACATGAGAGGAGAAAATGTGATTTTTCTGTATTTAATTTATTTATATAATTATTTTTGGTGGAAAATAGAGATTTAAAAGGAAAATTTAATAACATGACCAAGGGAAAGTTTTTGTCCTTAAGAAAATTAGGGGACATTCCTAATGACTAGAGAAGCACTTGGACCAATTTTGGTGATTTTTTGAATTATATTATTTTTATTATAATTATTTTAAGTTTTGGAGTGTTAATTAATTTAAAAATAAAATAAATGTTGAAAAATAGGTTTTATATTTTTCAAAAATCTCTCTGATATCAAGGAAACCAGAGAAACAAATTTTGCAATTTTCTGATTTTTCTATGATTTATTATAATTATTTTAGTGAAAATGCTAGAAAATACATTTTTTTAATTTTAAAAATTACCCTAGGGCTTTAAAATTCAATATTTCATTAAATAGACCTAGGAAAAATGTGGGATTTGCTCCTAAGTGATTAAAATTCAAAATGTGACATTTTGGTGAATTTTATTATTTTTGTGATTTTTATTATTTTTTTTATTAAAAATATTAAAATATTATTAAAAATCAACTTTTTTAGAAAATTGAAATTTTAATTTTCTTAGGTTCCCCTGATATCAGAGAGGCTCCAAAACCAATTTGATAGATTTTTAAAAAGTATTTTAAAAGTTATGAATTTTTAAAGTTTAAAATGGCTAAGTGACTTAATCAACCCGATTAGTGGGGCTAACCAAGTCCGATTGACCTCAAATTTTTATGGTGGATTCCTCTGATCCTAAAGGTCAGTGGAGAATTGATTTCAAGTCAATTTGATACCTGGTTAACTCTAATTAATTAAAGACCTATTTTGGGTGTTTAAGCCAATTAGGGTTGTTTTGAATGAACTAAGCCAAAATATATTTTTCCTAGGGTTCTCTGGTCATAAGGAACATCACCAAATTTTCCTAGAATTTATTTCACAACATGCTAATTTTTGGAATTAAAATACTCAAAACAGCAACATGCATTTGAAAAATAAATAACTTTTCACAGAGATGGCCTCCGACCTTGGAAAATTCAGGGAATGTTCCCAAGTTCAGAGGCTTCAAAAGCCCTATGGTCTCATGCCATGGTGAATTGTATACATGCATGGAGAATTAAAACAATGCAGAGAGTAAATAAATTATAAAAAATAAAATACTTGATGAAATTAAATGATTTCTTTTCCACATTATTCTCCTCTCTTCACTGAGCAAGAGGGTATTTTTATTTTATTTTTCTGATTTTTCTACACAAAGATATGGATTTTGAAGTTTCGATATTTAATAAATACATTAAATACCCTATTTATCTACTTATCCACGCGCGCCGCCGAAACATCGAGCGGCTCCGAAGGGGTACGTGTCGCGCTGTGATTGGGCGCCGCCATCCGAGTCGGCGGCCCGGGCCCCGCGGTTCTCGCACCGTTTCCTCGGTCCGACGCCATCTGAGCCGTTCGTCCGCGCGTGTATCGAATGGACGGCATCCGTTCATCGTCCCCAAGTGTTCTCACCCGAGAGCCGTCCACACTAAATCCCTAAGATCTCACTCGATTCTCAATGGATTTTTACGTTCTTATACTCTATGGATTCGTCTCGAAGAGACGAACACATCTATACGGTTAACATGCATTGAAACTAAGGCATTTGAAATAGAGAATCTTCGGAAGCTCGGGATGAAGAGTTAGCTCATACCTTGGCTCGGAGAAGTGTGGCTTCAATCCGAGAGTTGTTGCACCTTCGATTGGGTCCTGAGCAAGCTCCGGATGAAGTCTCCGGTCCAGTGAATTGTCCGGATATGATTTCGACCAAGCCCGATCACAAAGCTTGGAGGCCGGAGCAAGCCGGGTGGCCCGGAGATGGGGCTTTTGATGGTGGACACCTTCCCTTGGTCCGGTGAAGGTGTAGAGCCAACCAATTTGGGGATTGGCTCACCTGTGGAGAAGTGTCCCGGTTTTGGGTGGAATTTCAACTACGAAATTGAGCTTACGGAGGAGAAATGGCAGGGGGATTTCACCTGGGATCAAGTGCTCTAAAGGTGGAGAAGGGTCCGGAACAATTTTGGCGAGTTTTGGCAAGGTTTATGCTTAGCTCCTCTCATGGCCGAGAGGGGTGGAGTTTAAATAGAGCTGGGTCGGGAGGCCTCCTGGGGGAGTTAGGGCTTGGGATCGACTTGCTTCGGTGAGGAGAAGATCAGCCATGGTGACCACTAGGGATGGGGCGGCTCGGCAAGTGAGAATTTCAATGTTAGCTCACATGTGAGCTCTCGGCCATGGTGTTTTCAGGCGGCCTGGTGGCCGGCCGGCCAGGCATGGGTCACCCTCAAGGTCAGGTGGGTCAGGGCTGGAGGTTTGTGCAATCAATTGGCAATTGCCATGTGTAAAGGAGTTGGATTGAAATGGAATGGGGGATGAGCCTATTTTGGGTCCAAATGGGTCAACCCACCTTTTGGGCTTGGTTCACCTCCCCATGGCCTGATTTTGGGCTGAGAGGATCAGTTGGGTCAGCCAAGAGAGAGTGGTGTGGTCTCTATCCATGATGAGGTGGCTAAACATGGTTTAGTGTGTGACATGCTTAAGGTAAAAAGGCTTAATGAAAGATTAGGAAAGGAGCCCCTCCTTTTACCATTAATGGCATGGTCACATGTCAAGCCTCCCATGGCTTCATGTGGCTTGTCAATGGCTTGCATGGCTTGTCTTTGGCTTGGAGAAAGTTGAGTCAATTTCATAAAAATGGGTTTTAAGAAATTTTTGGTAATTTGATGGGAATTTGGATGAAGCTTCATTTGGAATAATTCAATGATGATTTTAGGACTTAGGTAATGGATTTAATTAAATGGATGACAAATGGAGATGTCATGTGGGCTTTAGGGTAGATTTGGGCTTTTGAATTTTGAAGGAAATGGGCTTTTAGAAGGGTTTAAGGGAAGTGGGCTTTTAAGTTTATGAATGTGTTCATGGATGAAAATTTTTGTAAAAGGTTGGGCCAAATAATTGTTGGGTTTAGCTCATGGATGTGTCATGAGTAACTTGCAGCAAATTTGGGGTGGTTTGGGCTTGAATTGGGTTGGATTTGGATTCTTTTGGTGAATGGGCCAATATAGGTCCAAGTGGGCAAGTTGGGCCAATGTTGGGCTAGGGTTGAAATTGATGTAGAATTATTGTTGAGAAGTGTTTATGGGAGTGTTTCAAAGAGGTTTTGACTTTGGTTGGGCTTTGATTTTTGGGGTTTGGGTTCATTTGGGTTAGGTTTGGGTCATGGGTCCAAATTTGGGCTTTAAGGCCAAAAGTAAGATTGGATCCAAATGTCAATCAAATTGGACTTGGATTTGGTTTAAATTGGTATTGGGAATGTTGAATTGAAGTTTAGAATTGAATTGGACCAAAATTGGGGTCAATTGGGTAGGTTTGGTTTGACATTGGGTTCACTTAGGGTTAAAATGGGTCGATTTGGGGGTTTTGACAAAAGTAGGGTAAATTGACAAAATTGGCCCATGGTGTAGTTGGACAAAATGAAATTGGGAATATTTGGGATTTTCTGGAATTTTCTGGGAATTTTCTGAATTTTTGGATTTTTTAGGCCAAGAAGGGTATTTTGGGTATTTGGAGGGTATTGGGAGGTATTTTTGGAATTTTTGGTATTTTTGGGTATGGATGATCAATTTGAGTGATGTGGAGATGTTTGAGATTGATTTTGGAAAATTTTGGGTAATTTGGAAATTTTGCAAAAATTTGGGTAATTTCAAGGTTTTGGGTAGGTTTAGTAGGTGTAGGGTCTCGGGGTCGAAAATTGAAAATTTGGGAAATTGGAGATTGAGTGAATTTAGGTGGAAAGAAATCATTTTGGTTGAGCCATGAAACCATTTCAAGCCCATATGAGCCATGAAAGGACTCATTCGAGACATTCATTATGTTGTTCCTAACCCTCTTAGCCAAGGGCTTAGGGGTTAAGGACCATCCATGTGAATCACCCACATGAGTCAGGAGGTTAAGTTGGGTATGGGTGTGGTTTTAGGAAGTGTGTGGAAATGTAGTGTGTAAGTGTAATGTAAGTCAGCCCCTCATCGGACCGGGCCGCCTGTGGCGCTCTAAGGCCAAAGAGTCCTATAGGAACTCATCCTTTAAACTTCCACATTTGATTTCAACCCTCTAGGTGATTAGGGGTCTACGGTCAAGTTTGTGGAGTTTGCGGGGAGTTTAGAGGTGGTTTGAATTTCTAAAAGGCGGGTCCCGATTCTAGTCCTCTAAGATAGTCGAAGGAAAAGCCTCAAGGCTAGAACCTAAGCACTAAAAAGAAGAAGGGAAGACCTCATCAAAAATGAGGTCAACAAATGGACCCCAATAGGTGTGGTGAGCCGACGGAGCACACCGCGCGTATTGGTGTTGACCGAGCGATCAACAAAACCAACACGGATGTCCAAGTGACGAACTTAGGACGAAGTAGAAGAGTTTCTGCTGGGGAGTGTCAAGTATATCTCTAGAACCGGAGATTCTTGAACTCTTGCTGGGGGAAGGAAAAGGAGGTGAATCCCAAATCACATGATCTGGGGGAATTCCGATTTAGATTTTATTTTGTTTCAATTTATGTTTTGATGTGTGAGTTTTAGTTTGGGGTTTCAATTTAGATTGAAGTTTGTCAAAATTTATTTGAAGGGATTTGATTTGAAATGAAAATTGGGATTTTGAGGTTTTAGATGTAACATCTCCAACCTCGAAAGAAAATTGAATTGATTAGATTGAATCGTTGCAATGAGAAGATATCTCAGAGTAATGCGGTGTTGGATGTAAAATCCTTAACCTCAAGAGTTTGATTTTGATGTATTTCATCGCAATAGGGAAAGAATCCTAAAGCAATGCGAGTCTCGGATGTAAATTCCTTAACCCCGGGAATTCGATTTGATGTATTTCAAAGGTCGATAGGGAAAGAATCCTAAAGCGAGTGCGAGTCTTGGATGTAAAATCCTTGACCCAAAAGTTTGAATTTTGATGTATTTCAGGTACGATAGGAAAAGAATCCTAAAGCGAGTGCAGTCTTGGATGTAAAATCCTCGACCCAAAAGGTTTGAATTTGATGTATTTCAGTGCAATAGGAAAAGGATCCTAAAGCAGTGCAGTCTTGGATGTAAAATCCTCGACCCAAAAGAGTTTGATTTTGATGTATTTCAGTGCAATAGAGAAAGAATCCTAAAGCAGTGTAGTCTTGGATGTAAAATCCTTGACCCAAAAGTTTGAATTTTGATGTATTTCAGTGCAATAGGAAAAGAATCCTAAAGCAGTGCAGTCTTGGATGTAAAATCCTCGACCCAAAAGGTTAAATTTGATGTATTTCGGTGCAATAGGGAAAGAATCCTAAAGCGATGCGAGTCTTGGATGTAAAATCCTCGACCCAAAAGGTTGAATTTGATGTATTTCGGTGCAATAGGAAAAGAATCCTAAAGCGAGTGCGATCTTGGATGTAAAATCCTCGACCCAAAAGAGTTTGATTTTGATGTATTTCGGTGCAATAGGAAAAGGATCCTAAAGCGGTGCGGTCTCGGATGTGAAATCCTCGACCCAAAAGTTTGAATTTGATGTACTTCAGAGTGCAATAGGAAAAGAATCCTAAAGCAGTGCAGTCTTGGATGTAAAATCCTCGACCCAAAAGAGTTTGATTTGATGTACTTCAGTGCAATAGGAAAAGAATCCTAAAGCAGTGCAGTCTTGGATGTGAAATCCTCGACCCAAAAGAGTTGAATTTGAATTTGATGTATTTCAGTGCAATAGGAAAAGAATCCTAAAGCAGTGCAGTCTTGGATGTAAAATCCTCGACCCAAAAGAGTTTGATTTGATGTATTTCAGTGCAATAGGAAAAGGATCCTAAAGCAGTGCAGTCTTGGATGTGAAATCCTCGACCCAAAAGAGTTGATTTGAATTTGATGTATTTCAGTGCAATAGGAAAAGGATCCTAAAGCAGTGCAGTCTTGGATGTGAAATCCTCGACCCAAAAGAGTTGATTTGAATTTGATGTATTTCAGTGCAATAGGAAAAGAATCCTAAAGCAGTGCAGTCTTGGATGTAAAATCCTCGACCCAAAAGAGTTTGAATTTGAATTGATTGATATTTGATTCGAGATCTGGAAGAAATTGAATTTGAATTTGATTGAGACTTGAAATCTGGAAAGATTGAATTTGAGATTTGGAAGGATGAGTTTGAACTCGATTGAAATTTGATTTAAGATTTGATTTGAAATTTGGAAGATCAAGTTTGAAACTTGATCGAGAGTGGATATAGATTTTGATCGAGAATTTGATTTGTGATTTGAAAAGATTGAAATTTGATTTGGAATTTGATTGAGGATTTGACTTGGAATTTGGAAGATCAAGTTTGAAACTTGATCGGGAGTGGATTTAGATTTTGATTGAGAATTTGATTTGTGATTTGAAAAGATTGAAATTTGATTTGGAATTTGGAAAGATTGAATTTGAAAATTGATTGAGAATTTGCTTTGTGATTTGATTTATCATTCATGTTGATTTCGTTTGTCTTTTAATGGTTCAAATTTTATTTTATTGTTTATTTAATGTTCATGTGAACTTGGTGTTTGTCATTTTTAGATTTTTTTTTAGAAAGTTTTCTTTTATTCTCTCTTTTTTGTTTTATTTCTTTTCTGTTCTTTGTTCGAAGTTCATTTAACTTTAATGGCGTTTCCCAATCAATTTGCACAAAAGAGGTGAAGGCCAAAAACGTGACATGGTCACATTCATTCCAATCATGTTGAAAATATATCGTACAACTCGATCTGGAATATATTTCATACAATCCATGTAGACTCAAAACAGACTGTGTATGATCTTTGTTGATCCATCAAAAGAAGCATCTGTCAAAAATCCATGTCTGAATAGTGGGGTACATGGTTAATAACATCACCTTCCAAGCCATCCTTGGCAAGGATGCCGACTGGATGTACATTGGAGGTGTGATATTTCCCATGTAACTCACAGCTCGTAAGGCCGGAGGTTCTCTAGCTGCGGATGCGGTTGGAAATGGTAAGGTATTTTGCTTGTCGTCCATCCTCCCGAAAGTAACCGAGATTCGCTCTACCGGCACCCCAGTATGCAATGCTTTGCGATATCCGCTCCGTTACCTTGCGGTATCATGACGGAACCCACCGGTAAAGGTATCTTTGCTGGCCCTCGGAACTCACCCGGGCCTGCTATCCGGAGGTCGGATCCGAACATGATGTTGCACTCATTCAAGAAAGAGACCGTGCGAAAGGTCCGACGAAGTCGTGGTGATCAATATGTGGGGGTATGCAGTCACTCTGTTTGTAGATATTGATAATGCGGCTATTGGGTATGCAATCCGTCGGCGATACCCTCCATGTTATCAATCTCTTTACCATTCTCTTGATGACTAGTGGCATCGGATCCACTTGCCCATGACGGAGTATCCCCGGTGGGTTTCCTTTTCCGTCTTCGACAAAGTTGTAGCGAGCATCCGCATTGTATTGTGATTCTTCCTTTCCCCGGCATCCATCTCCGGGGTTCCGAGTATGTGTTTTCCTTAGGCGGCCTCGCTCGGCCCATTCTCTTCGGATCCCGGATACAATCCACGATTTGTTGTTGTTCATACTCCGAGAATACGTCGGTGTGTAGCTCGAGGCCTTCTAGTATGTTGATTCTTCTTCCTTTAATTCTCTCGAAGTATTCGAAAGTTTTCTTTTCAACATTCCGCATTCTCTCCGGCTCGTATTCCGGAATGATCCGCGGATGGCGAGGCCTTGTGACATATTGTGGGATATATGGTTCGATCCCTTCACGCTCCCCCGCATACCTTGGCTCCTCGGGGATGATGTACGTCGGGACATCCCCGGGGTTGCTCCGCAACAAGGTCATGCATTACGCGGTGGTTCTATCCGGTGGCGTGGTAGCCTTCTTTCTTCCGATCTTCCGGAGATTTCCACGGTTCTTTCTGTTATCCTAGGAACTGGCCTCCTTTCTTCAGGTTCCTGGTGAACCGGTGTCCTTGAAGTGTATGTGCTGGCATTAGCAATTGTCTCGTCGCGCTGGTCCGCAGCTAGTTTTGTTAACATCTTACGGATACGGCGATTCTTATTCCTTCGTTGCGTGGCTGTGAGAGTAGCTCTCCGCACTTCTTGAATCTCTGTGGCGCGGCGGCGACAAGCCCGCCCTCCGCCGTAGTGACTACGGACTTCATTTTCTTATCTTCTTCGGTGTTTGCTTTTCTTTTCTTGTTGTTGGATTGGTGGCTTGGGCCACCCACTTTCATCACTCGTCCGTCCGGGTAGTTCTTCTCGGTTAGCGGGACCCGGTCACTTTCCTCGTATCGTAGGCTCGCTCGGTGCGAAATCCGAGTCAATCTCGATTATCGCTCCATCTTTCACCCTCTTTTCATCGAGTGCAAGGCTTACGCCATTCTTAAAGTTCGGGACCAACCGCCCGTTCGACATTTCCCCGCGAAAAGACAAGGAAAAGGATCGGGAACTGTACTAAGAACAAGAACATTAAGAAAATGTTTATTTAAAGATACATTTTTTATTTATATATTTTTTTAAAAATTTAACAGAATGAAGTAGGATAAGATCGGGGAAGAGATTTTGATTTGAAGAAGAAAACAAGGAAAACTAAATTATCATGATTTTATTTATTTTAGCACATTTTATTATTTTTGAGTTCGGACCCAATCATAAGTAATTACTTCACCCGTGTTTCTTAGGGATGAAGAATTCATTCCTTCGAAACATCAAGTAGCGTAATATTTTTTCAAGTATCGTCCGTTGATCGGAAGCATATGTCGTTCTCCCCGGCAATTCACTAGTCGGTAGGAACCTCCCGAGTATACTCGCTTCAACCACAAACGGTCCTTCCCAAGTGGGTTCAAATTTTCCTCCTATCTTGCGGTGTGCAAGAATAGGTCTCTTGAGAACGAGAACTAAGTCACCAACTTTGAAGGTTCTTGGGCGGACCGGTTTGTCATGGGCCCGAACCATCTTAGCTTGGTATAGTTCTAAATTACGTTGCGCTGCAAGTCTTTTCCCTTCCAAGCTTTCTAATTCTTCGAGTCGTAGTCCGGCGTTTTCTTCGTCGTGATCTTGTTTGCAACTCGCAATTCTAAGTGAAGGAAGTTGAACCTCTAAAGGTAACATCGCCTCGGACCCATACACCGCAGCGTAAGGTGTAGCTTCGAGTAGGAGTTCGAAGGTTGTCCGGTAGGCCCATAAGGCTTCTAACAATTTCTCGTGCCAATTTCTCTTATTATCGTCCGGGGTTTTCTTTAAGATTTGAACGAGAGTTTTATTAAAAGCCTCGACGAGACCGTTTGCTCTTGGGTAGTAAATTGTCGAGTATCGCCGATCGATTCCGTGTCTCCTAACAAAATTGTTGATTTGCGTGCTTTTGAATGCCGACCCATTATCTGAGATGATCCTGCGCGGCACTCCGAAACGGTAGACAACTTGGTTCTTGAAAAACTGTAGCACGTGGTGTGCTTTCACTTCTCTAAGTGGAACTGCTTCTGCCCACTTGGAAAAGTAATCTGTAGCCGCAAGAATGAAACGATGTCCTTTCGAAGATGGTGGTTCTATTGGACCCACTATATCTGTGCCCCAACATTCAAATGGCCACGACGCAATTGTCGGGTGCAGCACATTTGGAGGTTGGTGTAGAACCACTCCGTGCACTTGGCATTGATGACGGCTCTTGGCGATTTTCATGCGGTCGGTCATCATCGAGGGCCGGTAGTACCCTAGTCTTTTAATTTTCATCTTCATTTTTGGACCCGATCGGTGAGCGCCACGGAGTCCCGAATGCACCTCTTTAACGATTTCACGGGCCTCGGACCCGCTTAAGCACCTTAGCCACATTTGATCAAAAGACCTTCCGTACAATGTGTTGTTTATTAATGCGTAAGACGAGTTCTTTTCTTGATCCGGTGGGCTAGCGACCTATCGTCCGGTAGCTTTCCTGTTTGCGGGTAGTTCATTAATGGCCGTCGCCAATCTTCCGTGTTTTACGTCACTCGTCGCAATCGATTCTTTTTCTTCTTCCGATTTGTGTATCATGTCTATGTCAAGTCGTGATAGGACCCGACGTCCGTGAACCGACACTTCCACCGATTCATCTTGCAAACGAGCAAATTCTTTTGCGAGACGGGCTAAAGCATCTGCTGAGCATTTTCTTTTCTAGGAATTTTGTAGATTGTCACATTTGGAATCCGTTCCAACAGTTCGTATGGCATACTTGGAAGTATTGTTCGAGTCTTGGCTTTAAAATTCGTATCTGTCCGGCGATCCGTTGAATGATTAACCGTGAATCCCCGTAGATGTTGATGTCCGTTATCCCCATTTGAATGGTTAATTCCAATCCCGTTATGAGGGCTTCGTATTCCGTTCGTTGTTTGTACAAGGTTATGTCAAGTGGTAGGAGTATCTTAACATCCCCCGCTCCGGTGTTATAAAGATTAGCCCGATTCCTGCCTTACCGGGCACTATCACTTGCGATTCTTCGTCTTTGTGTGCTGAAGATGCTCCGTCGAAGTATAATTCCCAACGTCGATCATCAAGGTCTTCTAGGTTCATTATTTGTTCATCTGGCAAATCGTCATTGAGAGGAGATTCGGCAGCAAAGGGTGTGTTGCGAGGAAGTCTGCTAAGACTTGTCCCTTTACGACACGCGAGAGGCACGAAAGTTATATCGAATTGCAATAATATCATTGACCATCCGGCAAGTCCGCCGGAAAGTGTTGGACGAGTCATCAAGTATTGCAATGGATTAAACTTCGAGATTAGGTTGACCTTATGAGAAAGCATGTAGTGCTCGTGCTTTTGAGCGGCGAATATCGGGGCCAAACAATGCTTTTCAATTGCGGGATACCTTACTTCCGTCGGAAGTAAACGACGGCTTAAGTAGTAAAGAGCATTTTCTTTACCCTCATCATTGACACAGGCTAACGGGGCTCCGAGGGAGTCGTCTAGAGCCGCGGTGTAAAGTATCGCCGGTCTACCCGAGGCTCGGGGCTGCTAAGACAGGAGGTGTCATTAAATATTGTTTAATGTCTTCGAAGGCCTTCGGCATTTCTCTTCCCAAATAAATTTGGCGTCCTTTTTAACTAGTGCCGAGAAAGGCCGACACCTACTCGACGGGTTTGAGATAAAGCGTCGAAGATATGCCGGCTTCCTTGAAAAGATCGTAGTTGATTTAAGGTTTTGGGATGCGGCATTTCTAAGATAGCTTTAATCTTCTCCGGGTCGATTTCAATTCCACGATGTCGGACAACGAATCCTAAGAATTTCCGGAGGTGACGCCGAAGGCGCATTTAAGGGATTCATCTTAAGGTTAAATTGTCTTATCGTTCGAAAACAATTCTCAAATCATACAAGTGGTTTTCCTTTACTTTGCTTTTGATGACGACATCGTCCACGTAGCACTCGACTTGATTGTGGATGAGATCATCAAAAATTCTTGTCATTGCTCTTTGGTAAGTTGCTCCTGCGTTCTTCGGTCCGAATGGCATCACCGTGTAGCAAAATACTCCGATCGGCGTTCTGAATGCTGTAAGCTTTTCATCTTCTGGAGCCATTTTTATCTGGTTGTATCCTGAAGATCCATCCATGAATGAAAATATTTCATGCGTCGAAGCAATATCGATCATCAGTTCTGGAATTGGTAGAGGGAATTCATCTTTTGGACATGCCTTGTTTAAATCTCTAAAGTCCACACAAATTCGATCCGACCATTCTTCTTTCCGATCGGCACCACATTGGCTAACCGAGGTCGGGTATTGTTCTTCACGGACAAATTTAGCGTCTATTAGCTTTTTAACTTCGGCTATGACTTGTTGTTCGATTTCCGGACGCATTCTTCCGGGACCTTGTCCGATTGGAACGAAGTAGGATCCACTCCTAACTTGTGGACTCGCAACCTCCGGGGCTAATCCCGGCATTTCATCGTAGCTCCAAGCAAAGCAGTCTTTAAATTCCATTAATAACTTGATTATTTCTTCGGAGTCTTCTTTATTGAGTAAGGAGCTAACAAAGGTAGGCCTCAGGCTCTTCGCTAGTACCTAAGTTAACTTCCGTTAACTCATCTATTGTAGATTTAATTTCTTCTTCGAATTCTGGTGGAGCGTCTCCAATTTGTAAATCTTCGAGTTCGTCTGTAGTTTCCATGCAATTTTCCTTAGGTTCGCAAGTGACAACCAAGCAAAATTCAGTATCGTCAACTGACCCTACTGTGCCGAATCCGAGTCCATACTTTGAATTGGGAGGACGGCCGGAGTTATTCCATAACTTTTCAAAATGTTGTGATTGGCCTCTTGTCCATTGTCGAGGTAAGAAACCACGTTGAATTAAATTTTGAACACGGGGAGAGTACCACTCAAAAGGTAATTCCATTAATTCTGATGAAGTGACATCTTCGAATTGTACATTATTTTCAGTTTTGGAGGAAGAAGCACCACAGTAGAATTTGATCGGCTTTGCACCGTCACTACGTACCTCTTTGACCTCCATACCCTCGATCTTATTAGAATGGATCGGAGTTAGGGTCATAGTATTGTTGACCTCATTTTTGATGAGGTCTTCCTTTTCTTCTTTTTAGTGCTTAGGATCTAGCCTTAGGCTTTTCCTTTGACTATCTTAGAGGACTAGAATTGGGACCCGCCTTTTAGAAATTCAAACCACTTCTAAACTCCCTGCAAACTCCACAAACTTGACTATAGACCCCTAATCACCTAGAGGGTTGAAATCAAATATGGAAGTTTAAAGGATGAGTTCCTATAGGACTCTTTGGCCTTAGGACTGCCCTGGGTGGCCTGGTCTGATAAGGGGGCTGACATACACTACACTTACACACTACATTTCCACACACTTCCTAAAACCACACCCACACCCATACCCAACTTGACCTCCTGACTCATGTAGGTGATTCACATGGATGGTCCTTAACCCCCAAGCCCTTGGCTAAGAGGGTTAGGAACAACATAGTGAATGCCTCAAATGAGTCCTTTCATGGCTCATATGGGCTTGAAATGGCTTCATGGCTCAACCAAAATGATTTCACCCCACCCAAATTCACCCAATCTTCAATTTCCCAAATTTTCAATTTTGACCCCGGGACCCTACACCTACTAAACCTACCCAAAACACTCGAATTACCCAAATTTTTGCAAAATCTCCAAATTACCTAAAATTTTCCAAAATCAATCCCAAACACCTCCACATCACTCAAATTGATCATCCATACCCAAAAATACCAAAAATTCCAAAAATACCCCCCAATACCCTCCAAATACCCAAAATACCCTTCTTGGCCTAAAAATCCAAAAATTCAGAAAATTCCCAGAAAATTCCAGAAAATCCCAAATATTCCCAATTTCATTTTGTCCAACTACACCATGGGCTAATTTTGTCAATTTACCCTACTTTTGTCAAAACCCCCAAATTGACCCATTTTAACCCAAAGTGGACCCAATGTCAAACCAAACATACCCAATTGACCCCAATTTTGGTCCAACTCAATTCTAAACTTCAATTCAACATTCCCAATACCAATTTAGACCAAATCCAAGTCCAATTTGATTGACATTTGGATCCAATTTCACTTTGGGCCTTAAAGCCCAAATTTGGACCCATGACCCAAACTTAGCCCAAACTAACCCAATTCAACTCCAATTAACCCCAAATCTTTTCTAAACCTTCCTTAACATCCCCATAAACAAAACACTAACATGATTTGCCCAAGATTTTGACCCAAACCCCACTCAAATTCAACCCAAAATCAAAAAGCCCAATTTTGACCTAAACCCAAACCTAACCCAAATGAACCCAAACCTTAAAATCAAAACCCAACCAAAGCCAAAACCTCTTTGAAACACTCCCATAAACATTTCTCAACATTTATTTTACATCAATTTCAACCCTAGCCCAACATTGGCCCAAGTTAGCCCAATTTGACCTACATTGGCCCATTTACCAAATAAACCCAAATTCAACCCAATTCAAACCCAAACCACCTTAAATCTATTTCAAATTATTCATGAAACATCCCTAAACCAAAACCAACAACTATTTGGCCCAAACTTCTACAAAAATTCCCATCCATGAACACATCCTTAAACTTAAAAGCCCACTTCCCTTAAACCTTCTTAAAAGCCCATCTTCATTAAATTTTAAAAGCCCAAATCATCCTAAAGCCCACATGACACTTCCCCTCATCATCCATTTGATCAAAATCACCCATAAGTTTCAAAATCATCAATTAAACCATTCCAAATCAAGCCACATGTCAAATTACCCCCTAAATGTCAAAAATTCTTAAAACCCTTTTCATGAAACAAATCAACCTTTTCCCAAGCCAAATGAAGCCATGAACAAGCCATTCTCAAGCCACATGAAGCCATGAGGGCTTTGACTTGTCATTAGTCCATTTATGGCAAGAAGAGGGAGTTCTTTCTTAAACCTCCTTTAACCCTTTTTTACCTTAATCATGTCACACACTAAACCATGTTTAGCCACCTCATCATGGATGGAGACTTCACCATTCCTTCTAGGCGACCCTAAATGATTCCCTCAGCTCAAAATCGGAAGCTTGGAAGGGTGCACCAAGCCCAAAATGGTGGGTTGACCCAAACCAAGCCAAAGTGAGCCTTCTCCCATTCCATTTAAATCAAACTCCTTTACACATGTCAAACCTCGATTGCCTACACTAAACCCCGACCCCGACCCACCCGACCAAGATGGTGACCATTGCACTGCCGGCCGGCCACCGAGCCGCCGGAAAACACCATGGCCGAGAGCTCACATGTGAGCCAACATTGAAATTCTCACTTGCTGAGCTGCCCCATCCCTAGTGGTCACCATGGCTGATCTTCTCCTCACCAGAGCAGCTGATCCCAAGCCCTAACTCTCCCGGAGGCCCCCCAGCCAGCTCTATTTAAACTCCACCCCTCTCGGCCATGAAGGGTGCTGAAACAAAACCTTAAGGAAACTCTGCCAAAATCACTCCAGATCACTCTCTACACATAGAGCACCTGATCCCCACTGAATTCCAGCCCCAACTCCTTCTAGCTGAGCCCAATTTTGAGCTCAAACTTTAGCCCAAAAACCAGGACACTTCTCCACAGTGAGCTAATTCCCAAATTGATTGGCTCTACACCTTCACCGGACCGAGGAAGGTGTCCACCACCAAAAGCCCCATCTCCGAGGCCACCCGGTTGCTCCGACCTCCAAGCTTTGTGATCGGGCTTGGTCGAAATCATATCCGGACAATTCACCGGACCAGGAGACTTCATCCGGAGCTTGCCGGGACCCAATCGAAGGTGCAACAACTCTCGGATTGAAGCCACACTTCTCCGAGCCAAGGTATGAGCTAACTCTCCATCCCGAGCTTCGGAGATTCTTCATTTCGAATGCCTTAGTTTCAATGCATGTTAGCCGTATAGATGTGTTCGTCTCTTCAAGACGAATCCATAGAGCATAAGAACATGAAAATCCATCGAGAATCGAGTGAGATCTTAGGGATTTAGTGTGGACGGCTCTCGGGTGAGAACACTTGGGGACGATGAACGGATGCCGTCCATTCGATACACGCGCGCACGGACGGCCGAGATTGCGTCGGACCAGGAGACGGTACGAGAACCGCGGGGCCCGGGCTGCTGACTCAGGTGGCGGCGTCGAATGGGAGCGCGACGCGTGTGCGTTCGGAGCTGCCGAGGTTTCGCGGGCGCCGCGTGGATAAATAGAAAATTAGGGTATTTTCTTATTTATTTAATTCCCTAAACTTCAAAAATCCATATCTTTGTGTAGAAAAATCACAAAAATAAAATAAAAATACCCTCTTGCTCGGTGAACGGAGGAGAATAATGTGGAAAAGAAATCATTTAATTTCATTAAGTATTTTATTTTTTATGATTTATTTACTCTCTGCATACATTTAATTCTCCATGCATGTATACAATTCACCATGGCATGAGACCATGAGGCTTTTGAAGCCTCTGAACTTGGGAACATTCCCTGAATTTTCCAAGGTCGGAGGCCATCTCTGTGAAAAGTTATTTATTTTTCAAATGCATGTTGCTGTTTTGAGTATTTTAATTCCAAAAATTAGCATGTTGTGAAATAAATTCTAGAAATATTTGGTGATGTTCCTTATGACCAGAGAACCCTAGGAAAAATAGGACTTGAGTTAATTCACTCGAATTAACCCTAATCGGCTTAAACACCCAAAATAGGTCTTTAATTAATTAGAGTTAACCAGGCATCAAATTGACTTGAAATCAATTCTCCACTGACCTTTAGGATCAGAGGAATCCACCATAAAAATTTAAGGTCAATTGGACTTGGTTAGCCCCACTAATTGGGTTGATTAAGCCACTTAGCCATTTTAAACTTTAAAAATTCATAACTTTTAAAATACTTTTTAAAAATTCACCAAATTGGTTTTGGAGCCTCTCTGATATCAGGGGAACCTAAGAAAATTAAAATTTCAATTTTCTAAAAAAGTTGATTTTTAATAATATTTTAATATTTTTAATAATTAAAAAATAATAAAAATCACAAAAATAATAAAATTCACCAAAATGTCACATTTTGAATTTTAATCACTTAGGAACAAATCCCACATTTTTCCTAAGTCTATTTAGTGAGATATTAAATTTTAAAGCCCTAGGGTAATTTTAAAATTAAAAAAAATGTATTTTCTAGCATTTTCACTAAAATAATTATTATAAATCATAGAAAAATCAGAAAATTGCAAAATTTGTTTCTCTGGTTTCCTTGATATTAGAGAGATTTTTGAAAAATATAAAATCCATTTTTCAACATTTATTTTATCTTTAAATTAATTAACACTCCAAAACTCAAAATAATTATAATAAAAATAATATAATTCAAAAAATCACCAAAATTGGTCCAAGTGCTTCTCTGGTCATTAGGAATGTCCCCTAATTTTCTTAAGGACAGAAACTTTCCCTTGGTCATGTTATCAAATTTTCCTTGAAAATCTCTATTTTCCACCAAAAATAATTATATAAATAAATTAAATACAGAAAAATCACATTTTCTCCTCTCATGTCTTTATTGACATATGAGTGAAGTCACATAAAAGTTTCAAGTTCATTTGAGTTCAATTTAGTGAGTTATGAAATTATTAAGCTTAAAGGGTAAAATGGTAATTAAAATATTTAATCCTTAATTAAAACTTTAGGTTTAATAAAAAATCAACAAGTAAAATATTTGATCCTAATCTGATTTGGATGATTGAAATTTAAATAATTAAAGGGTAGCAACCCATTAAATAATTTTAAAATGATTAAACTTTAATTAAATAATAGATTAAATTTGGAAGAATAATAAAATTGGAATTATTAAAATAAGGGATCTTTATTAGGAAGAGATTTATTCTTTAATTTAAAATCCCTAAACTAATTATATCTTTAATACTCAACTCTTAATTAAAATGATAACTCAAATTTAAAATATTAAAAGACTTAATTAAATTATTAAAATCTTTTGAAATTTCAATTAAAATTAAAAATAAAGTAAATTAAAGATAAATTAAATTAAGATTAAATTAAATTTAATAATTAAATTAAATTAAATTAAACAATTAAATTAAATTAATTAAAATTAAATTAAATTAAATTAAACAATTAAATTAAATTAAATTAAATAATTAAATTAAATTAAATTAAATAATTAAATTAAATTAAATTAAATAATTAAATTAAATTAAATTAAATAATTAAATTAAATTAAATTAAATTAAATTAAATTAAATAATTAAATTAAATTAAATTAAATCAAATTAATTAAACATCAAATCAAATTAAATCAAACTCAATCAAATTAAATTAAATTAAAACTCAATTAAAATTAAATTAAATTGAATTAAATATAACATCACCTAAAACAGAAGAAAATAAATTTAAAAGCAACTTGAACACTATTCCAAATTTAAACTCTTTAACTTAAACCAAATCATTTGAATACTAACTTACCCTTGAAAGCTTTAGTTATTATAACTCCTAAATAAAACATTAAATGAAGTGTCACTTCACTCATAGGATATTCAAATGTCCTAGTTCACTGAGCAAGTTAATAAGACTTGAAAACCTCGGATGATCGATTCATTTATATAATTAAATTCATTTGGACTTAAAACAATCCTAGAAATATTGAAAAGATGTTTAAGATTCTTCTTAAGCACTTCCTCAATATGATAGGATATTTATAAGAACAATTGAATTTGATTATTCTTTGATGAAGAAAATCGTCCTTAAACCAAAACCCAAAGAACCTAGACGTCATAGGAAATGACTAGCTATAGGAGTAGGAATTTGGTAGAAAACCATAACCTTTCCCTTAGCTTTACCTAGGAACTTGCTTAAATATTCTAATTGAGTTTTAAGTGCAGCTTGGAATGACGGGAAGACCCTCCAGTGTACGCTTTTATTTTATTTTATTGCAATTTACTTTCTTGCAATTTACTTTATTGCAAATGCATTTATTTTTCTTGCATGATAAAACAACAGTTGCATGAAAACCCACACCTTTAGGATAGCCCCTAAAACTGAAACCAAAATTAAGTTAAAAGTCATTGCAAGATAAAATTCACCGCCACAACATTTCAAAATATAAAACAACTCAAAATTTAATCACAAACGTAACACAAAATTACAATTACAACTAAATTAAAACGTCCCGTTGGATGATCGGGAATACCTCGGATGATGTAACCTACGTGTTGCTAACGGGATTTCCCACGGTCTAAATGAAAGTGTGGAACTCATTCAAGCTGAGTTTAGCAAATTCATCCGGACTAAGTGAATCCGATAAAAATAATGATGCCGGAAGGATGGAACCGTGGGATCTTAACCGGTGTCGTTATAATCAACTTTAAGATTTGTTTTAAATAAAACATAAAAAACACCCGGAAATTAAGATTTTCTCTAAACCAAAACACTTTTCTCAACTCCCGATTTATGATTTCTAAAACTAAACCTCTCGCAACAACAAGGAGCTCGGAGCATGGTGGGCGACACGACCATCGTCATCAGCAAAACCTGAGTCTACTTCAGCAAAACTTTCCTAGAATTAAAACAACCAAGCCATAGGACTTCGAGGTAGCTTGCCTAGTGCAACATAAATCCTCAACTCTTCGTTAGGCATTTGCATTGCAAATTAAGCCCTAACCGGTCTTAGGATTCCGAGGTAGTCGTCCGATACGACAATAAACCCTCACATCTTCTAGGCTATTTGTTTGATTTTATCATACAAATATAAGCCCTAATTAATTGAAATTGGCAAGATTGAAATATCAAATAAACATTAGGACTTTCCTAAATTCAAGCCAAACGATAGGATAGTCGGGAAATTATCGAAGTTCACT
Organism: Papilionanthe hookeriana x Papilionanthe teres; assembly: GCA_022702705.1. Lineage (NCBI taxonomy): Eukaryota > Viridiplantae > Streptophyta > Magnoliopsida > Asparagales > Orchidaceae > Papilionanthe > Papilionanthe hookeriana x Papilionanthe teres. The sequence goes on from JAKZJZ010000141.1 coordinate 72,852, forward strand.
TCGAATCGTTGATTTCTCCTACCTTTCTTCCTTTGGATTCACAAAACAAAATGTTCCAAAAATTTGATCCATTCCCTATTGAAACTCCAAAATTCAATCTTTGAAAACCTTAAACTTTGAAATTCTTGAGAGCAGAATCATTGATTATTATCGAGAGTTTTCTTAGGTGATTCCCGTCACTTAAGATGTAATTAACTATAGGGGCTTGCCCTTATAGGGAATTTTAAAGAACCTGTGTAATATAAACCCCGTTTAATGTTTTCATATTAAGCGAGGGAAACTTGCTCGGCTTATAAAATTGGTTCGCGTGACCAAACGGATGTCACTAATCTTCTAGTTTATTTAATCAAGCCCCACCATCAAGCGGTGTGTCTATCCTTAGGGATAGATACACGGTTTGTGGTGCGGTGCTCGTTTATATAAACTATTTGGGATGTGAGGTCGGTTTAATCTCATATCTTAAAACTTTCAAATTTAAAAATTATTTTCAAAATCAAATACTACTTTTCAAATTATTTATTTTAATTAAATTAAAAATTCGCCGACAGATTTCTGTTAGGCGACCCCTCTTCAAAATAAAACACAAATTAAAAATATGCCGACAAGTATGTACGTAGTGGTTAATCTTCTCGTACATTGATTTGTATTCTTCGTTCTTTTCATCTTCGAGGAAGATCTTGTATTGCGGCTTCTTTAGACTTATTGTTGCTGCTTCTTGCTTGATTTCTTTTTTTTCTTCAGAACTATCTTCCCAATCAACACCGATGGTCGGTTTCTTCCGTCCAATTGTCCTAGTGTCTCTACCACGGCCTCGTCCCCGCGCCTCGACCTCGGATGCGAGTTGTGGAGAAACCTTCACCATCTCGCCGGAAGGGAGTGGTGAGTGATCGTTGGACTAGAACTTCGGGTTCTTCGTTGTCTCGAACTTTCTTTGCTTCACTTGTTACGCGTATCTCCGGAGAAGATTGTTTTCTTTGGCGGTGCATAATAAGCCGCATCTTCATGGACTCCAATCTCATGTACGGAGAATGGTTGTAAGTCACCTTTGATGCACTCGTTCCCCTTCATCGTAGTACTTGATGCACTCGGTGTAGAGATGATGGTACCATCCCGTTTTCATGTATCCATGGTCGGCCCGAGTAGAGCGTTGAACGACGTTTCGAATCGATTATATGAAATTTTGCGGTTGTCTTTGCTAAATCACCGGTCTTCATCGGTAGCGTTATTGACCCGAGGGCTCTTTCTCCTTTCTCGGTTGAATCCTCTTAATAACATTTTGTCGGCCTCGAGCTCACGAGCATCAATTTCCAAGTATGCTAGTGTTCGAAGACTCATTATATTGATTGATGCTCCCGGATCCACCAAAACTCCGGAGAGCGTAAACTTCCCAATCGTAACCGAAATGTACAACGGTCGGTTGTGATCTCGCTCGTCCCAAGTAGTAGGTCATTGTCCGTGAAGGTAACACCTCGTCGTTCCTTTAACGAGCAAACCTCATCCAAGGAATCTCCGGCCATTCGAGCTAAGCAAATTTCCGGATCAAGTAAGGCCTCGATCGAGCTTCTCTCATCTCCTTTCGATAAGATGAGAGCATCGTAGATGCTCGGCTCGCTCGGTAGTTTCCTAAGATGGGCTAGCACGTTGTAGTCCACTTTGTTCTCCTGCGTCTCGGCTTCTTCTCGAATGGGTATTTCTTCTGCTGGGGTTGGTTCTTCTTGAACAACCACCTGCTTTCCTTTGTCTTTTGGACCCATTCTCGAAGGTAGAACCCTTCCACTTCTCAAGTTGACTTCTGTAATTTCTTCTGAATCTAGTGTTGAGTTTGCTCGGTGTCTCCTCCCGAATCGGAATGACAGGCTCTTCCGGATTATCTTCAAAATCCGAAGGCTCTAACTCTATCGTAACCGGAGCTCCTCGAAACTCACGTATAGATCCGTTGCTTGTTGAACTCTCGTAGCCTCCTTGATGGATGCCTTCTTCGTCATTTTGATCGTCGAGATCTTGTATGATTTGAGAATTGTTGTTGGTATCGAAATCGACGCCCGGATTGTCGCTAGTTACGTAATCGTTAGAAACAGTCAAAACGTAGCCAACGTCATCACCCTTATCATTATATGATCCCACCGAAGTGAGCAGATAATCATACAAAATCAGAGGTTCGAGGGATTTCTCCCCCGAATCGGAAACAACTATCCTAGGATAAGCGACCCCTAGTCTAGCCTTAGGAGTCTCGGTCCCTCTTCTTCGTCAATTTTCTTCTTCTCTTCGATTTTCTCCCGTCGAGGTGGTTCTTCTATCGCAAGTGATAGTACCGCTCAACAGTGTCTCGAACTCGAATCGAAGCTCGCACCGAAGCGGTTCGAATGTTGTCTAAAATCTTCTTCGAAGATCTCGTCCAGTGCGGTAGTCCACCCATCGTTGGCTGCATAGGGATCTATCGGAATGACGGGATCGGCTGAGATAACATCGACGGAACCTCCTTCGGGGTTCCTTCATGTACTCCTTCGGGATTGTTATATTTCCTTTCCGAAGGTTGTCGTCGAGCCAACTTTTGAAGGTAATGCGCTCTTCTATCTTCGTGCCCAAGCATCCGATGGTAGGGGCAAAAGTTGGGATCACCTTTCTTGTTGACTTCCTCTGGTCTTTCGGGCTCGGCACTGGAAATCTGGAGTTTTCATTAAGCTACGGAACATCTTCAGCATCGCTTCATTTTTGAACGGATATTCTCTCGCTCGAAGCTCCCTCAATGTACGTTGCGGACGAGACGGTTGTTCATACCGGCGGAGACGACCGATAGCCGGACCGGGGTTGCCGGTAATTTTGTTGTGGTTGTCGCGGCCGTTCCGGTGGTATTTCGCATCGGTTGTTTGCCTTTGTCAACCGCCGCAACGACCCCGCATTTCTTTTCGAAAGTCTTTACCGCTTCCGCTTGTCCGTCTTGTCGGCAAAACTTAATTGCTTCGCCTCTTCTTGCAAGCTTCCGGCCTTGCTTAACAACTTCTCAAAAGTCTTAATAGTGAATCCCTCGAGGAGAAGTGCTATCGGGCCGTGAATTCTTTTAAGCAAGATGCCGATCGCATGTTGTTCTTGCAGCTTGTGGTTCACACTTCATGCTTAAGTTTCTCCATCGAAGTATGTAATCCACCAAAGTTTCATTCGGCCTTTGTTTCTCTACCACTAAATCACCTATAGTGATGTGGTGCCGAGCTCCGCAAATCGCTTAATGAAGAGACTCTCTAGCTTCGAGAATGTCTTCACGTAACCGTCGGCAATTCCGCATACCGGCCGAAGGCGATTCCCGACGTACTACTAACGAACTGTCGGAAGAGTAACGCATCGCTCCCGCCGGCATTGCAACAACTGGCACGAAAGTGTGCAACATGCTGTCGGGGGTTCTGTCGGCATATTTTTAGGTCGTGTTTTATTTTGAAGAGGGGTCGCCTAACAGAAATCTGTCGGCGAATTTTTAATTTAATTAAAATAAAAAATTTGAAAAGTAGTATTTGATTTTGAAAATAATTTTAAATTTAAAGGTTTTAAGATATGAGATTAAACCGACCTCACATCCCAAATAGTTTATATAAACGAGCACCGCACCACAAACCGTGTATCTATCCCTAAGGAT
>JAKZJZ010001410.1:0-28156 GCA_022702705.1 Papilionanthe hookeriana x Papilionanthe teres
AATAAGTCCTTTCATGGCTCATATGGGCTTGATATGGCTTCATGGCTCAACCAAAATGATTTCTTTCCACCTAAATTCACCCAATCTCCAATTTCCCAAATTTTCAATTTTTGACCCCCGAGACCCTACACCTACTAAACCTACCCAAAACCCTTGAAATTACCCAAATTTTTGCAAAATTTCCAAATTACCCAAAATTTTCCAAAATCAATCACAAACATCTCCACATCACTCAAATTGATCATCCATACCCAAAAATACCAAAGATTCCAAAAATACCCCCCAATACCCTCCAAATACCCAAAATACCCTTCTTGGCCTAAAAATCCAAAAATTTAGAAAATTCCTAGAAAATTCCAGAAAATCCTAAATATTCCCAATTTCTTTTTGTCCAACTACATCATGGGCAAATTTTGTCAATTTACCCTACTTTTGTCAAAACCCCCAAATTGACCCATTTTAACCCAAAGTGAACCCAATGTTAAACCAAACCTACCCAATTGACCCCAATTTTGGTCCAATTCAATTTTAAACTTTAATTCAATATCCCAATACCAATATAGACCAAATCCAAGTCCAATTTGATTGACATTTGGATCCAATTTCACTTTGGGCCTTAAAGCCCAAATTTGGACCCATGACCCAAACTTAGCCCAAACTAACCCAATTCAACTCCAATTAACCCCAAATCTTTTCTAAACCTTCCTTAACATCCCCATAAACAAAACACTAACATGATTTGCCCAAGATTTTGACCCAAACCCCACTCAAATTCAACCCAAAATCAAAAAGCCCAATTTTGACCTAAACCCAAACCTAACCCAAATGAACCCAAACCTTAAAATCAAAACCCAACCAAAGCCAAAACCTCTTTGAAACACTCCCATAAACATTTCTCAACATTTATTTTACATCAATTTCAACCCTAGCCCAACATTGGCCCAAGTTAGCCCAATTTGACCTACATTGGCCCATTTACCAAATAAACCCAAATTCAACCCAATTCAAACCCAAACCACCTTAAATCTATTTCAAATTATTCATGAAACATCCCTAAACCAAAACCAACAACTATTTGGCCCAAACTTCTACAAAAATTCCCATCCATGAACACATCCTTAAACTTAAAAGCCCACTTCCCTTAAACCTTCTTAAAAGCCCATCTTCATTAAATTTTAAAAGCCCAAATCATCCTAAAGCCCACATGACACTTCCCCTCATCATCCATTTGATCAAAATCACCCATAAGTTTCAAAATCATCAATTAAACCATTCCAAATAAAGCCACATGTCAAATTACCCCCTAAATGCCAAAAATTTCTAAAACCCTTTTCATGAAACAAATCAACCTTTTCCCAAGCCAAATGAAGCCATGAACAAGCCATTCTCAAGCCACATGAAGCCATGAGGGCTTTGACTTGTCATTAGTCCATTTATGGCAAGAAGAGGGGGTTCTTTCTTAAACCTCCTTTAACCCTTTTTTACCTTAATCATGTCACACACTAAACCATGTTTAGCCACCTCATCATGGATGGAGACTTCACCACTCCTTCTAAGCCGACCTAAATGATTCCCTCAGCTCAAAATCGAGCTTGGAAGGGTGCACCAAGCCCAAAATGGTGGGTTGACCCAAACCAAGCCAAAGTGAGCCTTCTCCCATTCCATTTAAATCAAACTCCTTTACACATGTCAAACCTCAATTGACCGCACAAGCCTCCAGACCCGACCCACCTGAGCTTCGAGGGTGACCCGACCTCGGCCGGCCGGCCACCCGCCGCCGGAAAACACCATGCCCGAAACCTTGGGAGGAGCCAAATTTTGGAATTCCACCTTGCCGAGCTGCCTCACTCCAAATGGCCATTGCGACTGTTCTTCTCCTCACCGAAGCAGCTGATCCCAACCATTAAACTCCCCGGAGAGCCTCCGACCATGCCTATTTAAACCCCTCACCCTCTCGGCCAAAGGAGGCCGAACCAAAACCTTAAGGAAACTCGCCAAAATCACTCTGCATCACTCTCCACACATAGAGCACCTGATCCCCACCGAATTCCAGCCCAATTCCCTCTAGCCGAGCCCAATTTCGAGCTCAAACTTTAGCCCAAAAACCAGGACACTTCTTCACAAGTGAGCCAATTCCCAAATTGATTGGTCCTACACCTTCACCGGACCAAGAGGAGAAGTTCCCCACCGAAAGCCCCATCTCTAGAGCCACCCAGCTTGCTCCGACCTCCAAGCTTTGTGATCGGCCGTGGTCGAAGTCCAACCTAAACAAGTCACTGCGACCGTGAGACTTCATCTCGGAGCTTACTAGGATCCAATCGAAGGTGTAACAACTCTCGGATCGAAGCTTCACTTCTCCGAGCAAAGGTATGAACTCCCTCTTCTTCCCGAGCTTCCGGAGATTCTCATTTTAATTTGAGTCAATTTAAATGCATGTTTACCGTATGGATGTGTTCGTCTCTTCAAGACGAATCTATAGAGCATAAGAACACGAAAATCCGTTGAGAATCGAGCGAGAAATTAGGGTTAGAAGGTTGACGGTCACGGGTGCACACCAGTCGTAGACGATGACCAGGAGCCGTTGGATTGCGCGTGTATCGAGCGGACGATTCAGATTGCGCCGGACCAGGGAATGTTACGTGAACCGCGGGGCCCGGGACGGATGACTCAGATGGCGGCGCCCAATCACGCCGCGACACGTACACCTTCGGAGCTGCTCGATGTTTCGCCGGCGCCGCGTGGATAAGTAGATAAATAGGGTATTTAATGTATTTATTAAATATCGAAACTTTAAAAATCCATATCTTTGTATAGAAAAATCACAAAAATAAAATAAAAATACCCTCTCGCTCGAGTGAACGTAGGAGAATAATGTGGAAAAGAAATCATTAAATTTCATCAAGTATTTTATTTTTTATAATTTATTTACTCTCTACATACATTTAATTCTCCATGCATGTATACAATTCACCATGGCATGAGACCATAGGAGCTTTGAAGCCTCCGAACTTGGGAACATTCCCCGAATTTTCCAAGGTCGGATGCCATCTCCGTGAAAAGTTATTTATTTTTCAAATGCATGTTGCTGTTTTGAGTATTTTAATTCCAAAAATTAGCATGTTGTGAAATAAATTCTAGAAAAATTTGGTGATGTTCCTTATGACCAGAGAACTCTAGGAAAAATGGGACTCGAGTTAATTCACTCGGAACAACTCTAATCGGCTTAAACACCTAAAATAGGTCTTTAATTAATTAGAGTTAACCAAGCATCAAATTGACTTGAAATCAATTCTCCACTGACCTTTAGGATCAGAGGAATTCACCATAAAAATTTGAGGTCAATTGAACTTGGTTAGCCCCACTAATTGGGTTAATTAAGCCACTTAGCCATTTTAAACTTTAAAAATTCATAACTTTTAAAATACTTTTCAAAAATTCACCAAATTGGTCTTGGAGCCTCTCGATATCAGGGGAATCTAAGAAAATTAAAATTTCAATTTTCTGAAAAAGTTGATTTTTAATAATATTTTAATATTTTTAATAATTAAAAAATAATAAAAATCACAAAAAATAATAAAGTTCACCAAAATGTCACATTTTGAATTTTAATCACTTAGGAACAAATCCCACATTTTTTCCTAGGTCTATTTAGTGAGATATTGAATTTTAAAGTTTTAAGGTAATTTTAAATTTAAAAAAATGTATTTTCTAGCATTTTCACTAAAATAATTATAATAAATCATAAAAAAATCAGAAAATTGCAAAATTTGTTTCTCTGGTTTCCTTGATATCAGAGAGATTTTTGAGAAATATAAAATCCATTTTTCAACATTTATTTTATTTTTAAATTAATTAATACTCCAAAACTCAAAATAATTATAATAAAAATAATATAATTCAAAAAATCACCAAAATTGGTCCAAGTGCTTCTCTGGTCATTAGGAATGTCCCCTAATTTTCTTAAGGACAGAAACTTTCCTTTGGTCATGTTATCAAATTTTCCTTGAAAATCTCTATTTTCACCAAAAATAATTATATAAATAAATTAAATACAGAAAAATCACATTTTCTCCTCTCATGTCTTTATTGACATATGAGTAAAGTCACATAAAAATTTCAAATTCATTTGTGTTCAATTTAGTGAGTTATGAAATTATTAAGCTTAAGGGGTAAAATGGTAATTAAACTTTTAACCCTTAATTAAAACTTTAGGTTTAATAAAAAAAATCAACAAGTAAAATATTTGATCTTAATCTGGTTTGGATGATTGAAATTTAAATAATTAAAGGGTAGAAACTCATTAAACAATTTTTAAAATGATTAAACTTTAATTAAATAATAGATTAAATTTGGAAGAATAATAAAATTGGAATTATTAAAATAAGGGATATTTATTAGGAGGAGATTTATTCTTTAATTTAAAAATCCCTAAATTAATCATCTCATTAATATTCAACTCTTAATTAAAATGATAATTCAAATTCAAAATATTAAAAGACTTAATCGTTAAACTAAAATTAAATTATTAAACTCTTTCAAAAATTTCAATTAAAATTAAAGATAAAACTAAATTAAAAATTAAATTAAATTAAGTAAATTAAATTGGATTAAATTAAATTAAATTAAAATTAAATAATTAAATTAAATTAAATTAAATTAAAATTAAATTATATAATTAAATTAAATTAAATTAAACAAATTAAATTAAATTAAATAATTAAATTAAATTAAATTAAATTAAATTAAATTAAATTAAATTAAATTAAATAATTAAATTAAATTAAATCAAATCAAATTAATTAAACATCAAATCAAATTAAATTAAATTAAATTAAATTAAAACTCAATCAAATTAAATCGAATTAAATATAACATCACCTAAGACATAAAAGAAATTAAATATAAAGCAACTTGAACACTATTCCAAATTTAAACCATTTAACTTAAATCAAATCATTTGAATACTAATTTACCCTTGAAAGCTTTGAGTATTATAACTCCTAAACGTAACATTAAATGAAATGTTACTTCACTTATAGTGATATTCAAATGTCCTAGTTCACTGAGCAAGATAACAATAAAACTTGAAATTCTTGGACGATTAATTCATTTGTATAATTAAATTCATTCGGACTTAAAACAATCCTAGAAATATTGAGAAGATGTTTAAGATTCCTCTTAAGCACTTCCTCAATATGATAGGACATTTATAAGAACAATCGGGCATAATCGTTCTTTGATGAAGAAAATCGTCCTCAAACCAAAACACAAGAGAACCTAGACGTCCTAGGGAATGACTAGCTATAGGATTAGGAATTTGGTAGAAAACCATAACCCTTCCCTTAGTTTTACCTAGGAACTTGCTTAAATATTCTAATTGTGTTTTAAGTGCAGCTTGGGATGACGGGAAGACCCTCCGGTACGCTTTTATTATTATTGCAATTTACTTTCTTGCAATTTACTTTCTTGCAATTTACTTTCTTGCAAATGTACTTTATTTTTCTTGCATGATAAAACAACAGTTGCATGAAAACCCACACCTTTAGGATAGTCCCTAAAACCGAAACCAAATTAAGTTAAAAGTCATTGCAAGATAAAATTCACCGCCACAACATTTCAAAATATAAAACAACTCAAAATTTAATCACAAACAGAACACAAAACTACAATTACAACTAAATTAAAACGTCCCGTTGGATGATCGGGAATACCTCGGATGATGTAACCTACGTGTTGCTAACGGGATTTCCCACGGTCTAAATGAAAGTGTGGAACTCATTCAGTTGAGTTTAGCAAATTCATCCGGACTAAGTGAATCCGATAAAAATAATGATGCCGAAGGATGGAACCGTGGGATCTTAACCGGTGTTGTTATAATCAACTTTAAGATTTGTTTTAATCAAAATACAAAACACTTGGAAATTAAGACTTCTCTAAACCAAAACACTTTTCTCATCTCCTGATTTATGATTTCTAAAACTAAACCTCTGCAACAACAAGGAGCTCGGAGCATGGTGGGCAAGACACGGCCATCGTCATCAACAAAACTTGAACCTACTTCAAGAAAACCTTCTTAGAATTAAACAACAAAGCCATAGGACTTCGAGGTAGCTTGCATCTAGTGCAACATAAATCCTCAACCTCTTTGTTAGGCATTTTGCAAATTAAGCCCTAACCGGTCTTAGGATTCCGAGGTAGTCGTCCGATACGACAATAAACCCTCACATCTTCTAGTGCTATTTGTTTGATTTTATCATACAAATATAAGCCCTAATTAATTAAAATTGGCAAGATTGAAATACTAAATAAACATTAGGACTTTCCCGAATTCAAGCCAAACAATAGGATAGTCGGGAAATTACCGAAGTTCACTTCGAATCGGTGATTTCTCCTACTTTTCTTCCTTTGGATTCACAAAACAAAATGTTCCAAGTTTGATCCATTCCCTATTGAAATTCCAAAATTCAATCCCCGAAAACTTAAACTTTGAAATCCTTGAGAGCAGAATTATCGATTATTATCGAGAGTTTTCTTAGGTGATTCCCATCACTTAAGATGTAATTAACTATAGGGGCTTGCCCTTATAGGGAATTTTAAAGAACCTGAGTAATATAAACCCCGTTTAATGTTTTCATATTAAGCGAGGGAATTTTGTCGGCTTATAAAATTGGTTCGCAGACCAAACGGATGTCACAAATCTTCTAGTTTATTTAATCGAGCCCCACCGTCAAGCAAGGTGTCTATCCTTGGGATAGATACACTAGTCCGTGGTGCGGTGCTCGTTTATATAAACTATTTGGGATGTGAGATCGGTTTAGTCTCATATCTTAAAACCTTCAAATTTAAAATTATTTTCGAAATCAAATATTACTTTTCAAATTATTTATTTTAATTAAATTAAAAATTCGCCGACAGATTTCGTTAGCGACCCCTCTTCAAAATAAAACACAACCTAAAAATATGCCGACAGCATTTCGGCGACTCCGCTGAGGACTATTCCTCTCTCCATTATAATCAAATAATTCGCTTTCAAAAATCGGTAGTGTATCCATGTCCCTAATGGATCAAACTATCCTTCTTTCCGTTGGAATACTATGTTCATTTCTATCTCGAACAAGTATAGCCAACATTCTCTCGGATTTAGGAGCCATTGTTTAGACACCCCTAAACAGAGAGGTTCCGAGATCCTTTTACCTCATTTCCGAGGTGGGGTGGACCCCCGATAGGTGTTAGTTTAGGAGTGATCCTTCGAGTCGGGAAGTCTTGCTTAAGACTTTCTTTTCCTTTCTGAATCGGATTCCTTACATTCTCTACACCTTTGAACATTCCGTTCTAAATAAACAAACCCTCTAATAAGTGATTCTTTTAACAAATGATTCTTTTTTATAAATACATGAACAAAGAATGAGTTCGGACTCTTTTCAATTCCTTTCTTTTCGTCCTGAAGAAAAGAAGCATAACTTGGGACTGACAACCAGAGTCTACCTTGCAGAAATGGAAGCCCCGAAACTGATTTTTTCCTTCACCAACGGACTGGACTTCGCTGTCTATAAGGATGAGCTGCCCGACAATGGGGTCATCCGATTTGGACAGGGATTCGAAAACACGAACGTCAAGGTCACCGACGTCTCCCTCTTTGCACTGACGAACAAGGTATCTGAAGCTGAGGAACCACTGCTTGAGTTCAACCTTAGGTGGACCCAAGAGTTTCCTCCCCGCAAAGGGTCCCGACTAGGAGGAGTACTCGTCGTCCGCAGGAGGACCGTTCTCACTACCCCCACCGGTCTAGTTGTTTCCGCACCTACCCCGACTTCGCCAAATCAAAGGGGAAAGGAATCCGGTAACTATGATAAACCCGTTACCGTGGAGGGTACGGATCTTCCCGTAAGACCTTCTCGTCTTCGAAATCGGGTCCAGTTCGAAGATTCCTTCGCCGACAAAGACCCAAAGAAGAAATAGAAATAGAAGGATCGCCAGGGAAGCCGTAGCCGCCGAGATTGCCTTCCGGAGGAAATTCCGGAGTTGCCGAATATACACCGCTACCGGAATATACACCACTCGCCCGACTACATACCACTTTTGGGAGGAAGCAGGTTCCATCCCCTCTCCGCCGCGGAGGATGAGGAGAATGTTCGCAAGATTGCTCGCCACATTACCTCGACCCGCATACTACAACGATAGCCGCAAGAAAAGAACTAGAACTACGCCGTTTGCTCGACCGCAAACTTTGGTAGAAAAGCTAGCAAAGAAGGAAAACCGCCCGTGTCGGAAATTCTACGAAGGATAGGACGGGTGCCGGTCAAATCCCGTCTTGGGCCCCGAGTAGAGCCCGTCGTCATGATAGAAAAGCCAAGCAAGAGAATGAAGGCTAGCCCGCCCGTCGTAGTATCGGGATTACGGATTAGGGAGGATACCACCTTCCAAGCATTTGGCCAACGGATCATCCGGTCCTAGACCTTCCGTCTGCTAGAAGGATGGTGTGGCGTCCCACTACGGGGCAGCTTGAGATCGAAACGGCAGCCCGAGAGAGAAAGTCTCGCCGGGAGGCCGGAATATGAAGAAAGTGCTACCGCGATGAAGGGGACTCGTGAAAAAAGGACCCGGCAACCATCGCATGACAACCACAAAGATACACGAAAGCTCCGCTAGAAGATGCCATGGAAAAGTTGAGAACCGACATCCGACGGTTGGCAAAAGAAAGAGAAGAAAAGTTCGGAGATGAGATCGACTCATCGGAATTCATGGACAATGAATATGCGAAATCAACATGGTTGAGACACGAGCTTCATCGGCTTCTCAAGGTGCTCCCGCAAGCTGCAGAAGAGAGGAGCCAGAACTGATGAAGAGACAGCTTCAGGAAAAGGACGACACGATCGCTCAAATGGCAAAGAGGATGGAAGAGATGGCCATAGCTCTGACCACTCTCCAAAGTCAAGTACAACCACATAGAGAGACACCCCCAGAAGTCATTCACATCGTAGACGGAGGAAAGGAGATTACATCTGTCAATGGGGATGACCGGTTGAAAAAGGATACAACGACAAAGTATGATCCCCGAAAAGGATATCAAGAACTTGGTAGAACAGCGAGTGCGAGAAGCCTTAGCACAATCGAAGAGCGGGACATCCATTCGGACGGGTAGACCTTACCCGTAAGAATTCGACGCTGTCCAATACCCGAAGGGCTTCGTACCACCTCCGTTTAAGACCTTCGATGGAACCGGGAACCCCGACAAGCATGTTGCACACTTTCGTGCCGCTTGTTGCAATGCCGGCGGGAGCGATGCGCTACTCTTCCGACAGGTTCGTTAGCGATCCGTCGGGAATCGCCTTCGACCGGTATGCGGAATTACCCAACGGATCTGTAAAGACATTCTCAGAGCTAGAGAGCCTCTTCATTAAGCGATTTGTCGGAGCTCAGCACCACATCACTATAGGTGATTTAGTGGTAGAGAAACAAAGGCCGAATGAAACTCTAGTGGATTACATACTTCGATGGAGAAATTTAAGCATGAAGTGTGAACCACAACTGCAAGAACAACATGCAGTCGGCATCTTGCTTAAAAGCATTCACGGCCCGATAGCACTTCTCCTCAAGGGATTCACTATTAAGACTTTTGAGAAGTTGTTAAGCAAGGCCGGAAGCTTGCAAGAAGAGGCGAAGCAATTAAGTTTTGCCGACAAGACGGACAAGCAGAAGCCGGTGAAGACCTTCGAGAAGAAATCCGGGATCGTTGCAGCAGTTGACAAAGGCAAACAACCGATGCAAATACCACCAGAACGGCCGCAGCAACCACAACAAAATTACCAGCAACCCCGGTCCAGCTATCAGTCGTCTCCGCGAGTATGAACAACCGTCTCGTCCGCAACGTACATTGAGGGAGCTTCGAGCGAGAGAATATCCGTTCAAGAATGAAGCAAGACCAAAGATGTTCCGTAGCTTAATGAAAACTCCGGATTTCCAACTGCCGCAGCCCAAAAGACCGAGAGGAAGTCAACAAGAAAGGTGATCCCAACTTTTGCCCCTACCATCGGATGCTTGGGCACAAGATAGAAGACTCGCATTACCTTCAAAAGTTGGCTCAACGACAACCTTCGGAAAGGAAATATAACAATCCCGAAGGAGTACATGAAGGAACCCCGTAAAGGAGGTTCCGTCAATGTTATCTCAACCGATCCCGTCATTCCGATAGACCCATATGCAACCAACGATGGATGGACTACCGCTCGGACAAGGTCTTCGAAGAAGATTTTAGACAACATCCGAACCGCTTCGGTGCGAGCTTCAATTCGTAGTTCGAGACCCGTTAAGCCGGTACTATCACTTGCGATAGAAGAGCCACCTCGACAGGAGACAATCGAAGAGAAGAAGAAAATTGACGAAGAAGAGGGGACCGAGATTCCTAAGGCTAGACTAGGGGCCGCTTATCCTAGGATGGTTGTTTCCGATTCGGGGGAGAAATCCCTCGAACCTCCGATTTTGTATGATTATCTCGCTCACTTCGGTGGGATCATATAATGATAAGGGTGATGGCGTTGGCTACGTTTTGACTGTTTCTAACGATTACGTAACTAGCGACAATCCGGGCGTCGATTTCGATACCAACAACAATTCTCAAATCATACAAGATCTCGACGATCAAAATGACGGAGAAGATATCCATCAAGGAGGCTACGAGAGCTCAACAAGCAACGGCTCTATCTGTGAGTTTCGAGGAGCTCCAGTTACGATAGAGTTAGAGCCTTCAGATTTTGAAGATAATCCAGAAGAGCCTGTCATTCCGATTCAGGAGGAGACACCGACAAACTCAACACTAGATTCGAAGAAATTACGAAGTCAACCTAAGAAGTGGAAAAGTTCTACCTCCAAGAATGGGTCCAAAAGACAAAGGAAAGCGGTGGTTGTTCAAGAAGAACCAACCCCAGCGGAAGACATACCCGTTCGAGAAGAAGCCGAGACGCATGGAAACAAAGTGGACTACAACGTGCTAGCCCATCTTAGGAAACTACCGGCCAAACTGAGCATTTACGACGCTCTCATCTTATCAAAGGAGATGAGAGAAGCTCTGATCAAGGCCTTACTTGATCCGGAAATTTGCTTAGCTCAAATGGCCGGAGATTCCTTAGATGAGGTTTGCTCGTTAAAGGAACAGCGAGGTGTTACCTTCACGGACAATGACCTACTACTTGGGACAGCGAGATCACAACCGACCGTTGTACATTTCGGTTACAATTGGGAAGTTTACACTCTCCAGAGTATTGGTGGATCTAGGAGCATCAATCAATATAATGAGTCTTCGAACACTAGCATACTTGGAAATTGATGCTCGTGAGCTCGAGGCCGACAAAATGTTATTAAGAGGATTCAACCAAAAAGGAGAAAGAGCCCTCGGGTCAATAACGCTACTGATGAAAACCGGTGACTTAGCAAAGACAACCGCAAAATTTCACATAATCGATTCAGAAACGTCGTTCAACGCTCTACTGGGCCGACCATGGATACGAGGAAAACGAGGATGGTACCATCATCTCTACACCGAGTGCATCAAGTACTACGATGGAGGGGAACGAGTGCATCAAAGGTGACTTGCAACCATTCTCCGTACATGAAATTGGAATCCATGAAGATGCGACTTATTATGCACCGCCAAAGAAAACAATCTTCTCCGGAGATACCGTAACAAATGAAGCAAAGAAAGTTCGAGACAACGAAGAACCCGAAGTTCTAGTCCAACAGATCACTCACCACTCCCTTCCGGAGAGATGGTGAAGGTTTCTCCACAACTCGCATCCGAGGTCGAGGCCGGGGACGAGGCCGTGGTAGAGACGCTAGGACAATTGGACAGAGGAAACCAACCATCAATGTTGATTGGGATGATAGTTCTGAAGAAGAAAAAGAAATCAAGCAAGAAGCAGCGACAATAAGTCGAAAGAAGCCGCAATACAAGATCCCCCTCGAAGATGAAAAGAACGAAGAATACAAATCAATGTACGAGAAGATTAACCACTATGTACATACTATGACCCTAACCCCGATCCAGTCTAGCAAGATCGAGGGTATGGTGGTCAAAGAGGTACGTAATGACGGTGCAAGGCCAATCAAATTCTACCGTGGTGCTACTTCCTCCAAAACCGAAAATAATGTACAATTCGAAGATGTCACTTCATCAGAATTAATGGAATTACCTTTTGAGTGGTACTCTCCCTGTGTTCAAAATTTAATTCAACATGGTTTCTTACCTCGACAATGGACAAAAGGCCAATCACAACATTTTGAAAAGTTATGGAATAACTCCGGTCGTCCACCCAATTCAAAGTATGGACTCGGATTCGGCACAGTAGGGTCGACTGACGATACCGAATTTTGCTTGGTTGTCACTTGCAAGTCCGATGAAAACTGCATGGAAACTACGGACGAACTCGAAGATTTACAAATTGGAGACGCTCCACCGAATTCGAAGAAGAAATTAAATCCACAATAGATGAGTTAACGGAAGTTAACTTAGGTACTAGCGAAGAGCCTAGACCAACCTTTATTAGCTCCTTACTCAATAAAGAAGACTCCGAAGAAATAATCAAGTTATTAATGGAATTTAAAGACTCGTTTTGCTTGGAGCTACGATGAAATGCCGGGATTAGCCCCGGAGGTTGCAGTCCATAAGCTAGGAGTGGATCCTACTCGTTCCGGTCGGACAAGGTCCCGTGAAGAATGCGTCTAGAAATCGAACAACAAGTCATAGCCGAAGTTAAAAAGCTAATAGACGCTAAATTTGTCCGTGAAGAACAATACCCGACTTGGCTAGCCAATGTAGTGCCGATCGAAAGAAGAATGGTCGGATCAGAATTTGTGTGGACTTCGGAGATTTAAACAAGGCATGTCCAAAAGATGAATTCCCTCTACCGATTCCAGAACCGATGATCGATATTGCTTCGACACATGAAATATTCTCATTCATGGATGGATCTTCACGATACAACCGGATAAAAATTGCTCCGAAGATGAAAAGCTTACGAGCATTCGAACGCCGATCGGAGTATTTTGCTATACAGATGATGCCATTCGGACTCGAAGAACGCAGGAGCAACCTACCAAAGAGCAATGACAAGAATTTTTGATGATCTCATCCACAATCAAGTCGAATGCTACGTGGACGATGTTTTCATCAAAAGCAAAGTAAAGGAAAACCACTTCGTATGATTTGAGAATTGTTTTCGAACGATTAAGACAATTTAACCTTAAGATGAATCCCTTAAAATGCGCCTTCGGCGTCACCTCCGGGAAATTCTTAGGATTCGTTGTCCGACATCGTGGAATTGAAATCGACCCGGAGAAGATTAAAGCTATATTAGAAATGCCGCCTCCCAAAACCTTAAAACAATTACGATCTTTTCAAGGGAAGTTGGCATATCTTCGACGCTTTATCTCAAACCTGTCAGGTAGGTGTCAGCCTTTCTCGGCACTAGTTAAAAAGGACACCAAATTTATTTGGGAAGAGAAATGTCAGAAGGCCTTCGAAGACATTAAACAATATTTAATGACACCTCCCGTCTTAGCAGCCCCGGTCTCGAGTAGACCGCCGATACTTTACACCGCGGCTTTAGATGACTCTCTCGGAGCCCCGTTAGCCTGTGTCAATGATGAGGGTAAAGAAAATGCTCTTTACTACTTAAGCCGTCGTTTACTTCCGACGGAAGTAAGGTATCCCGCAATTGAAAAGCATTGTTTGGCCCAGATCTTCGCCGCTCAAAAGCTCAGGCACTACATGCTTTCTCATAAGGTCAACTTGATTTCGAAGTTTAATCCATTGCAATACTTGATGACTCGTCCAACACTTTCCGGCAGACTTGCCAGATGGTCAATGATATTATTGCAATTCGATATAACTTTCGTGCCTCTGCGTGTCGTAAAGGGACAAGTCTTAGCAGACTTCCTCGCAGCACACCCTTTGCGGCCGAATCTCCTCTCAATGACGATTTGCCAGATGAACAAATAATGAACCTAGAAGACTTTGATAATCGACGTTGGGAATTGTATTTCGACGGAGCATCTTCAGCACACAAAGACGAAGAATCGCAAGTGATAGTGCCCGGTAAGGCAGGAATCGGGCTAATCTTTATAACACCGGAGCGGGGGATGTTAAGATACTCCTACCACTTGACGGAACCGTGTACAAACAACGAAGCGAATACGAAGCCCTCATAACGGGATTGGAATTAACCATTCAAATGGGGATAACGGACATCAACATCTACGGGGATTCACAGTTAATCATTCAACGGATCAGCGGACGAGTACAGAATTCTAAAGCCAAGACTCGAACAATACTTCCAAGTATGCCATACAAATTGTTGGAACGGATTCCAAATGTGACAATCTACAAAATTCCTAGAAAAGAGAATGCTTTAGCGGATGCTTTAGCCCATCTCGCAAAAGAATTTGCCTCGTTTGCAAGATGAATCAGTGGAAGTGTCGGTTCACGGACGTCGAGTCCTATCACGACTTGACATAGACATGATACACAAATCGGAAGAAGAAAAAGAATCGATAGCGAAGTGACGGAAAACACAGAAGATTGGCGACGGCCATTGATGGACTACCCGCAAACAGGAAAGCTACCGGACGATAGGTCGCTGGCCCATCGGATCAAGAAAAGAACTCGTCTTACGCATTAATAAACAACACATTATACGTGAAGGTCTTTTGATCAAATGTGGCTAAGGTGCCTAAGCGGGTCCGAGGCCCGTGAAATTGTTAAGGAGGTGCATTCGGGACTCGTGGCGCTCACCGATCGGGTCCAAAAATGAAGATGAAAATTAAAAGACTAGGGTACTACCGGCCCTCGATGATGACCGATCGCATGAAAATCGCCAAGAGCCGTCACCAATGCCAAGTGCACGGAGTGGTTCTACACCAACCTCCAAATATGCCGCACCCGACAATTGCGTCGTGGCCATTTGAATGTTGGGGCACGGATATAGTGGGTCCGATAGAACCACCATCTTCAAAAGGACATCGCTTCATTCTTGCGGCTACAGATTACTTTTCCAAGTGGGCGTGCAGTTCCACTTAGAGAAGTGAAAGCACACCACGTGCTGCAGCTTTTCAAGAACCAAGTTGTCTACCGTTTCGGAGTGCCGCGCAGGATCATCTCGGATAATGGGTCGGCATTCGAAGCACACAAATCAACAATTTTGTCGGGAGACACGGAATCGACCGGCGATACTCAACAATTTACTACCCAAGAGCAAACGGCCTCGCCGAGGCTTTTAATAAAACTCTCGTTCAAATCTTAAAGAAAACCTTGGACGATAATAAGAGAAATTGGCACGAGAAATTGTTAGAAGCCTTATGGGCCTACCGGACAACCTTCGTAACTCCTACTCAAGCTACACCTTACGCTCCGGTGTATGGGTCCGAGGCGATGTTACCTTTAGAGGTTCAGCCTTCCTTCACTCGAATTGCGAGTTGCAAACAAGATCACGACAGAAGAAAATGCCGGACTACGACTCGAAGAATTAGAAAGCTTGGAAGGGAAAAGACTTGCAGCAGCAACGAATTTAGAACTATACCAAGCTAAGATGGTTCAAGCCCATGACAAGCCGGTCCGCCCAAGAACCTTCAAAGTTGGTGACTTAGTTCTCGTTCTCAAGAGACCTATTCTCGCACACCGCAAGATAGGAGGAAAATTTGAACCCACTTGGGAAGGACCGTTTGTGGTTGAAGCAAGTATACTCGTGGAGGTTCCTACCGACTAGTGAATTGCCAGGGAGAACGACATATGCTTCCGATCAACGGACGATACTTGAAAAAATATTACGCTACCTGATGTTTCGAAGGAATGAATTCTTCATCCCTAAGAAACACGGGTGAAGTAATTACTTGTGATTGGGTCCGAACCCAAAAATAATAAAATGTGCTAAAATAAATAAATAAATGATAATAAAGTTTTCCTCGTTTTCTTCTCCAAATCAAAGTCCCTTTTCTGATCTTATCCTACTTCATTCCTGATAAAATATAAGAATAATAAAAAAATGTATCTTTAATAAACATTTTCTTAATGTTCTTGTTCTTAGTACAACCCCTGATCCTTTTCCTTGTCTTTTCGCAGGGAAATGTCGAACGGGCGGTTGGTCTTGAACTTTAAGAATGGCGTAAGCCTTGCACTCGATGAAAAGAGGGTGAAAGATGGAGCGATAATCGAGATTGACTCGGATTTCGCACCAAAGATGCCTACGATACGAGGAAAGTGATCGGGTCCCGGCTAACCGAGAAGAACCGCCCTGGACGGACAGATGATGAAAGTGGGTGGCCCAAACCACCAATCCAACAACAAGAAAAGAAAAGCAAACACCGAAGAAGACAAGAAAATGAAGTCCGTAGTCGCTACGGCGGAGGGCAAGCTTGTCGCCGCCGCGCCGCGCAGAGAGTCAAGAAGTTCGGAGAGCTACTCTCACGCCCACGCAACGAAGAAATAAGAATCGCCGTATCCGTAAAATGTTAACAAAACTAGTCGCGGACCAGCGCGACGAGACAATTGCTGATACCAAGACATACACTTCAAGGACACCGGTTCACCGAGAACCCGAAGAAAGGAGGCCAGCTCCTAGAATAACGAAAGAACCGGGGAAATCTCCGGAAGATCGAAGAAAGAAGGCTACCACGCCACCGGATAGAACCACCAGCGAGTGCATGACCTTGTTGCGTAAGCAACCCCGGGGTATGTCCCGACGG
This sequence comes from Papilionanthe hookeriana x Papilionanthe teres, assembly GCA_022702705.1. Taxonomy (NCBI): domain Eukaryota; kingdom Viridiplantae; phylum Streptophyta; class Magnoliopsida; order Asparagales; family Orchidaceae; genus Papilionanthe; species Papilionanthe hookeriana x Papilionanthe teres. Next base: position 16,732 of record JAKZJZ010001410.1, read on the forward strand.
CATCATCCCCGAGGAGCCGAGGTATGCAGGGGAACGTGAAGGGATTGAACCATATATCCCACAATATGTCACAAGGCCTCGCCATCTGCAGATCATTCCGGAATACGAGCTGGAGAGGATGCAAAATGTTGAAAAGAAAACTTTCGAATACTTCGAGAGAATTAAAGGAAGATGAATCAACATACTAGAAGGCCTCGAGCTACACACCGACGTATTCTCGGAGTATGAACAACAAGCAAATCGTGGATTGTATCCAGGATCCGAAAAGAATGGGCCGAGCAGCCGCCCGAGGGAAAACACATACTCGGAACCCCGGAGATGGATGCCGGGGAAAGGAAGAATCACAATACAATGCGGATGCTCGCTACAACTTTGTCGAAGACAGAAAGGGAAACCCACCGGGATACTCCGTCATGGGCAAGTGGATCCGATGCCATTAGTTATCAAGAGAATGGTAAAAAGATTGATAACATGGAGGGTATCGCCGGCAGATTGCATACCCAATAGCCGCATCATCAACATCTACAAACAGGGTGATCGCATACCTCCACATATTGATCACCACGACTTCGTCGACCTTTCGCACGGTCTCTTTCTTGAATGAGTGTAACATCATGTTCGGATCCGACCTCCGGATAGCGAGGCCCGGGTGAGTTCCGAGGGCCGATGAAGATACCTCTACCGGTGGGTTCCGTCATGATACTCGCGAGGTAACGGAGCGGATATCGCAAAGCATTGCATACCAGGAGTGCCGATGGAGCGAATCTCGGTTACTTTCAGGAGAATGGACGACAAGAAAATACCTTACCATTTCCAACTGGACCCGTAGCCGGAAAACCTCCGGCCTTACGAGCCGTGAGTTACATGGGAAATATCACACCTCCAACGTACATCCAGATCGGCATCCTTGCCAAGGATGGCTTGGAAGGTGATGTTATTGACCATGTACCTCACTATTCGGACATGGATTTTTGACGGATGCTTCTTTTGATGGATCGACAAAGATCATACACGATCCGCTTTGAGTCTACATGGATTGTATGAAATATATTCCGGATCGAGTTGTATGATGTATTTTCAACATGATTGGAATGAAAGTGACCATGTCACGTTTTTGGCCTTCACCTCTTTTGTGCAAATTGATTAGGAAACGCCATTAAAGTTAAATGAACTTCGAACAAAGAACAGAAAAGAAATAAAAAAAAAGAGAATAAAAGAAAACTTTCTAAAAAAAAAAAATCTGAAAAATGACAAACACCAAGTTCACATGAACATTAAATAAACAATAAAATAAAATTTGAACCATTAAAAGATAAACGAAATCAACACAAATCTCAAATTCCATCCTTCCAAACTTCAAAATCAAATTTCATCTTTACAAATTTCAAATCAAATCCTCAATCAAATTCCAAATCCGATCTCGATCAAGTTTCAAATTTGATCTTCCAAATTTCAAATCAAATCTTAAATCAAATTTCGATCGAGTTCAAACCCATCTTTCCAAAATTCCGAATTCAATCTTTCCAGGCTTCAAGTCTCAATCAAATTCAAATTCAATTTCTTCCAGATCTCGAATCAAATATCAAACCAAACCTTTTGGGTCGAGGATTTTACATCCAAGACTGCACTGCTTTAGGATTCTTTCCCTATTGCACTGAAATACATCAAAATTCAAACTTTTGGGTCGAGGATTTTACATCCAAGTACCGCATCGCTTTAGGATCCTTTTCCTATTGCACCGAAATACATCAAAATTCAAACTTTTGGGTCGAGGATTTTACATCCAAGATCGCATCGCTTTAGGATCCTTTTCCTATTGCACCTTGAAGTACATCAAAATTCAAACTTTTGGGTCGAGGATTTTACATCCAAGACCGCACTGCTTTAGGATTCTTTCCCTATTGCACCGAAATACATCAAATTCAAACTTTTGGGTCGAGGATTTTACATCCAAGACGCATCGCTTTAGGATCATTTTCCTATTGCACTCGAAATACATCAAATTAAACCTTTTGGGTCGAGGATTTTACATCCAAGACTGCACTGCTTTAGGATTCTTTCCCTATTGCACTGAAATACATCAAAATTCAAACTTTTGGGTCGAGGATTTTACATCCAAGACTGCACTGCTTTAGGATCCTTTTCCTATTGCACTGAAATACATCAAAATTCAAACTTTTGGGTCGAGGATTTTACATCCAAGACTGCACTGCTTTAGGATCCTTTTCCTATTGCACTGAAGTACATCAAAATTCAAACTTTTGGGTCGAGGATTTTACATCCAAGACTGCACTCGCATTAGGATTCTTTCCCTATTGCACCGAAATACATCAAATTCAAACTTTTGGGTCAAGGATTTTACATCCAAGACCGCATCGCTTTAGGATCCTTTTCCTATTGCACCGAAATACATCGAATTCAAACTTTTGGGTCGAGGATTTTACATCCAAGACCGCACTCGCTTTAGGATCCTTTTCCTATTGCACTTGAAATACATCGAATTCAAACTTTTGGGTCGAGGATTTTACATCCAAGACCGCACTCGCTTTAGGATCCTTTTCCTATTGCACCGAAGTACATCAAAATTCAAACTTTTGGGTCGAGGATTTTACATCCAAGACCGCATCGCTTTAGGATTCTTTCCCTATTGCACCGAAATACATCAAATTCAAACTTTTGGGTCAAGGATTTTACATCCAAGACCGCATCGCTTTAGGATCCTTTTCCTATTGCACTCGAAATACATCGAATTCAAACTTTTGGGTCGAGGATTTTACATCCAAGACTCGCACCGCTTTAGGATCCTTTTCCTATTGCACTCGAAATACATCGAATTCAAACTTTTGGGTCGAGGATTTTACATCCAAGACCGCACCGCTTTAGGATCCTTTTCCTATTGCACCGAAATACATCGAATTCAAACTTTTGGGTCGAGGATTTTACATCCAAGACTGCACTGCTTTAGGATTCTTTCCCTATTGCACCGAAATACATCAAATTCAAACTTTTGGGTCGAGGATTTTACATCCAAGACTGCACTGCTTTAGGATCCTTTTCCTATTGCACTGAAATACATCGAATTCAAACTTTTGGGTCGAGGATTTTATATCCAAGATCGCATCGCTTTAGGATTATTTTCCTATTGCACTCGAAATACATCAAATTCAAACTTTTGGGTCAAGGATTTTACATCCAAGACCGCACTCGCTTTAGGATTCTTTCCCTATTGCACTCGAAATACATCAAATCGAATTCCCGGGTTAAGGATTTTACATCCGAGACTGCATTGCTTTAGGATCATTTCCCTATCGCAATGAAATACATCAAAATCAAACTCTTAAGGTTAAGGATTTTATATCCAACACTACTTTGCTCTGAGATCTCTTCTCATTGCAACGATTCAATCTAATCAATTCAATTTTCTTTCGAGGTTGGAGATGTTACATCTAAAACCTCAGAACTCCAATTTTCATTTCAAATCAAATCCCTCAAATTAATTTTGACAAAACTTCAATCTAAAAAAAAAACTCTCCAAGTTGAAATCTAAACTCACACATAAAAATCTAAAACAAAATAAAATCGAAATTCCCCGCATCATGTGATTTGGGATTCACCTCCTTTTCCTTTCCCCAGCGAGAGTTCAAGAATCTCCGGTTCCAGAGATATACTTGACACTCCCCAGCGGAAACTCTTCTACTTCGTCCTAAGTTCGTCACTTGGACATCTGTGTTGGTTTTGTTGATCGCTCGGTCAACACCAATACGCGCGGTGTGCTCCGTCGACTCACCACACCTATTGGAGGTCCATTTGTTGACCTCATTTTTGATGAGGTCTTCCCTTCTTCTTTTTAGTGCTTAGGATTTAGCCTTAGGCTTTTCCTTTGACTATCTTAGAGGACTAGAATTGGGACCCGCCTTTTAGAAATTCAAACCACTTCTAAACTCCCCGCAAACTCCACAAACTTGACTATAAACCCCTAATCACCTAGAGGGTTGAAATCAAATGTGGAAGTTTAAAGGATGAGTTCCTATAGGACTCTTTGGCCTTAAGACTGCCCTGGGTGGCCTGGTCTGGTGAAGGGGCTGACTTACACTACACTTACACACTACATTTCCACACACTTCCTAAAACCACACCCATACCCAACTTAACCTCCTGACTCATGTAGGTGATTCACATGGATGGTCCTTAACCCCTAAGCCCTCGGCTAAGAGGGTTAGGAACAACATAGATGAATACCTCAAATAAGTCCTTTCATGGCTCATATGGGCTTGATATGGCTTCATGGCTCAACCAAAATGATTTCTTTCCACCTAAATTCACCCAATCTCCAATTTCCCAAATTTTCAATTTTTGACCCCCGAGACCCTACACCTACTAAACCTACCCAAAACCTCAAATTACCCAAATTTTTGCAAAATTTCCAAATTACCCAAAATTTTCCAAAATCAATCCCAAACATCTCCACATCACTCAAATTGATCATCCATACCCAAAAATACCAAAGATTCCAAAAATACCCCCCAATACCCTCCAAATACCCAAAATACCCTTCTTGGCCTAAAAATCCAAAAATTCAGAAAATTCCCAGAAAATTCCAGAAAATCCTAAATATTCCCAATTTCATTTTTTCCAACTACACCATGGGCCAATTTTGTCAATTTACCCTACTTTTGTCAAAACCCCCAAATTGACCCATTTTAACCCAAAATGAACCCAATGTTAAACCAAACCTACCCAATTGACCCCAATTTTGGTCCAATTCAATTTTAAACTTTAATTCAATATCCCAATACCAATATAGACCAAATCCAAGTCCAATTTGATTGACATTTGGATCCAATTTCACTTTGGGCCTTAAAGCCCAAATTTGGACCCATGACCCAAACTTAGCCCAAACTAACCCAATTCAACTCCAATTAACCCCAAATCTTTTCTAAACCTTCCTTAACATCCCCATAAACAAAACACTAACATGATTTGCCCAAGATTTTGACCCAAACCCCACTCAAATTCAACCCAAAATCAAAAAGCCCAATTTTGACCTAAACCCAAACCTAACCCAAATGAACCCAAACCTTAAAATCAAAACCCAACCAAAGCCAAAACCTCTTTGAAACACTCCCATAAACATTTCTCAACATTTATTTTACATCAATTTCAACCCTAGCCCAACATTGGCCCAAGTTAGCCCAATTTGACCTACATTGGCCCATTTACCAAATAAACCCAAATTCAACCCAATTCAAACCCAAACCACCTTAAATCTATTTCAAATTATTCATGAAACATCCCTAAACCAAAACCAACAACTATTTGGCCCAAACTTCTACAAAAATTTCCATCCATGAACACATCCTTAAACTTAAAAGCCCACTTCCCTTAAACCTTCTTAAAAGCCCATCTTCATTAAATTTTAAAAGCCCAAATCATCCTAAAGCCCACATGACACTTCCCCTCATCATCCATTTGATCAAAATCACCCATAAGTTTCAAAATCATCAATTAAACCATTCCAAATCAAGCCACATGTCAAATTACCCCCTAAATGTCAAAAATTTCTAAAACCCTTTTCTTGAAACAAATCAACCTTTTCCCAAGCCAAATGAAGCCATGAACAAGCCATTCTCAAGCCACATGAAGCCATGAGGGCTTTGACTTGTCATTAGTCCATTTATGGCAAGAAGAGGGGGTTCTTTCTTAAACCTCCTTTAACCCTTTTTTACCTTAATTATGTCACACACTAAACCATGTTTAGCCACCTCATCATGGATGGAGACTTCACCACTCCTTCTAAGCCGACCTAAATGATTCCCTCAGCTCAAAATCGAGCTTGGAAGGGTGCACCAAGCCCAAAATGGTGGGTTGACCCAAACCAAGCCAAAGTGAGCCTTCTCCCATTCCATTTAAATCAAACTCCTTTACACATGTCAAACCTCGATCGACCGCACAAGCCTCCACCTCGACCCACTCGAGCTCGAGGGTGACCCGACCTCGGCCGGCCGGCCACCCGGTCGCCGGAAAACACCATGCCCGAAACCTCGGGAGGAGCCAAATTTTGGAATTCCACCTTGTCGAGCCGCCTCACTCCAAATGGCCATTGCGAGATGTTCTTCTCCTCACCAGAGCAGCTGATCCCAACCATTAAACTCCCCTGGAGAGCCTCCAGCCATGCCTATTTAAACCCCTCACCCCTCTCGGCCAAAGGAGGCTGAACCAAAAACCTTAAGGAAACTCGCCAAAATCACCCGCATCACTCTCCACACATAGAGCACCTGATCCCCACTGAATTCCAGCCCCAATTCCCTCTAGCTGAGCCCAATTTTGAGCTCAAACTTTAGCCCAAAAACCAGGACACTTTTAACCCTTAATTAAAACTTTAGGTTTAATAAAAAAAAATCAACAAGTAAAATATTTGATCTTAATCTGGTTTGGATGATTGAAATTTAAATAATTAAAGGGTAGAAACTCATTAAACAATTTTTAAAATGATTAAACTTTAATTAAATAATAGATTAAATTTGGAAGAATAATAAAATTGGAATTATTAAAATAAGGGATATTTATTAGGAGGAGATTTATTCTTTAATTTAAAAATCCCTAAATTAATCATCTCATTAATATTCAACTCTTAATTAAAATGATAATTCAAATTCAAAATATTAAAAGACTTAATCGTTAAACTAAAATTAAATTATTAAACTCTTTCAAAAATTTCAATTAAAATTAAAGATAAAACTAAATTAAAAATTAAATTAAATTAAGTAAATTAAATTGGATTAAATTAAATTAAATTAAAATTAAATAATTAAATTAAATTAAATTAAATTAAAATTAAATTATATAATTAAATTAAATTAAATTAAACAATTAAATTAAATTAAATAATTAAATTAAATTAAATTAAATAATTAAATTAAATTAAATTAAATTAAATTAAATTAAATTAAATAATTAAATTAAATTAAATCAAATCAAATTAATTAAACATCAAATCAAATTAAATTAAATTAAATTAAATTAAAACTCAATCAAATTAAATCGAATTAAATATAACATCACCTAAGACATAAAAGAAATTAAATATAAAACAACTTGAACACTATTCCAAATTTAAACCCTTTAACTTAAATCAAATCATTTGAATACTAATTTACCCTTGAAAGCTTTGAGTATTATAACTCCTAAACAGAACATTAAATGAAATGTTACTTCACTTATAGGATATTCAAATGTCCTAGTTCACTGAGCAAGATAACAATAAAACTTGAAATTCTTGGACGATTAATTCATTTGTATAATTAAATTCATTTGGACTTAAAACAATCCTAGAAATATTGAAAAGATGTTTAAGATTCCTCTTAAGCACTTCCTCAATATGATAGGACATTTATAAGAACAATCGGGCTTAATCGTTCTTTCGATGAAGAAAATCGTCCTCAAACCAAAACACGAGAGAACCTAGACGTCCTAGGGAACGACTAGCTATAGGATTAGGAATTTGGTAGAAAACCATAACCCTTCCCTTAGTTTTACCTAGGAACTTGCTTAAATATTCTAATTGTGTTTTAAGTGCAGCTTGGGATGACGGGAAGACCCTCCGAGTACGCTTTTATTTTTATTGCAATTTACTTTCTTGCAATTTACTTTCTTGCAATTTACTTTCTTGCAAATGTACTTTATTTTTCTTGCATGATAAAACAACGATTGCATGAAAACCCACACCTTTAGGATAGTCCCTAAAACCGAAACCAAATTAAGTTAAAAGTCATTGCAAGATAAAATTCACCGCCACAACATTTCAAAATATAAAACAACTCAAAATTTAATCACAAACGGAACACAAAACTACAATTACAACTAAATTAAAACGTCTCGTTGGATGATCGGGAATACCTCGGATGATGTAACCTACGTGTTGCTAACGGGATTTCCCACGGTCTAAATGAAAGTGTGGAACTCATTCAGTTGAGTTTAGCAAATTCATCTGGACTAAGTGAATCCGATAAAAATAATGATGCCGGAAGGATGGAACCGTGGGATCTTAACCGGTGTTGTTATAATCAACTTTAAGATTTGTTTTAATCAAAATACAAAACACTTGGAAATTAAGACTTCTCTAAACCAAAACACTTTTCTCATCTCCTGATTTATGATTTCTAAAACTAAACCTCTGCAACAACAAGGAGCTCGGAGCATGGTGGGCAACGACGGCCATCGTCATCAACAAAACTTGAACCTACTTCAGCAAAACCTTCTTAGAATTAAACAACAAAGCCATAGGACTTCGAGGTAGCTTGCCTAGTGCAACATAAATCCTCAACCTCTTTGTTAGGCATTTGCAAATTAAGCCCTAACCGGTCTTAGGATTCCGAGGTAGTCGTCCGATACGACAATAAACCCTCACATCTTCTAGGCTATTTGTTTGATTTTATCATACAAATATAAGCCCTAATTAATTAAAATTGGCAAGATTGAAATACTAAATAAACATTAGGACTTTCCGAATTCAAGCCAAACAATAGGATAGTCGGGAAATTACCGAAGTTCACTTCGAATCGGTGATTTCTCCTACTTTTCTTCCTTTGGATTCACAAAACAAAATGTTCCAAGTTTGATCCATTCCCTATCGAAATTCCAAAATTCAATCCCCGAAAACTTAAACTTTGAAATCCTTGAGAGCAGAATTATCGATTATTATCGAGAGTTTTCTTAGGTGATTCCCATCACTTAAGATGTAATTAACTATAGGGGCTTGCCCTTATAGGGAATTTTAAAGAACCCGAGTAATATAAACCCCGTTTAATGTTTTCATATTAAGCGAGGGAATTTTGTCGGCTTATAAAATTGGTTCGCGTACCAAACGGATGTCACAAATCTTCTAGTTTATTTAATCGAGCCCCACCGTCAAGCAGTGTGTCTATCCTTAGGGATAGATACACTGGTCTGTGGTGCGGTGCTCGTTTATATAAACTATTTGGGATGTGAGATTGGTTTAGTCTCATATCTTAAAACCTTCAAATTTAAAATTATTTTCGAAATCAAATATTACTTTTCAAATTATTTATTTTAATTAAATTAAAAATTCGCCGACAGATTTCTGTTAGGCGACCCCTCTTCAAAATAAAACACAACCTAAAAATATGCCGACAGATTGGAGCTAATTTAAGATGAAGGTGCCATAAAATTTTCAAAGTTACATACTATGCTAGTAAAACTCTTTATGAAGCTAAAATTAACTATGGCACTAATAAAAGAGAGTTATTAGTGATTGTATATGTTTTTGAAAAATTTAGGCCATACTTAATCGGAACTAAATGTATAGTGCCTATAGACCATTCTGCTATCAAATACTTAATGCAAAAGATGGATGCTAAACCATGATGAACTAGATGGGTACTTCTAAAGTAAGAATTTGACGTTATAATAGTGGTTAGAAAATGATCTGACATCCAAATAGCTGATCATTTATCTAGGCTGGAACAACAAGAACTATCTGATTTTGAAGACGAAATTACATAAGCTTTTCCTAATGAACAACTTTATAATATTAAGGAATGGAATTTACTAGGGTATGCTAATATTGTGAACTATATTGTAAGTTCTATTCTACCACCTGAATTACTAAAGGAACAACAGAAAAAATTTATCAATGATGCTATATTTTTTTTTGGAATGACAAATATTTATATAAACAATGCAAGGATCTTGTTATTAGGAGATGTGTACCTTATGAAGATATTTAACCAATTATTCAAAGATGCAATGAATTTGAATTTGGGGGATATTTTGCAACTAACAAAACTGCACATAAAATTTTACATTCTGGATTCTGCTTATTTTAGGGATGTTAATAGATATATTATAACATGTGATCGATGTCAGTATGTCGGTAACATTTTTAGAAGAAACGAAATACCCATATAAATTACATTGGAAGTTGAAATTTTTAATGTTTGGGGATTATATTTTATGGAACCATTTATTCCTTCATTTGGGAATATATAACTATATTAGTTGTTGTAGAATATTTATCAAAATGGATTGAAGTAATAGCTTTACCTAAATGTGATGCTCGAAGTGTTTCAAAATTTTTAATGAGAAATATTTTTAGAAGATATAGAATGTCGAGAGTTATTATTACTGATGGTGGATCCCATTTTAGAAATAATCTGATTCAGAGATTGACAGGAAAATATAATATTATGCATAGAATCTCAACTGCTTATCATCCCCAGATAAATGGTTTAGCTGAAGTATCTAATAGATAAATTAAAAAAATTTTAGAGAAATATGTAAATCCTCATATATTAGACTGGTTTAAAAGATTAAATACTGCATTATGGGCATATATGACTGCTTATAAAACTCCTATATGATTGTCTCCTTATAGATTGATTTTTGGAAAAACTTGTCATTTACTAGTTGAATTGGAACATAAAGAATATTGGGCGATTAAAAAGTTTAATTTTAATTTAAAAGATGATGGTGAGAAAAGTTTATTGCAACTTAATGAATTTGAAAAAAATGAGAAATGAATCTTATGATAATGAAAGAATTTATAAGAAGAAAATGACGATATGACATGATATGAAGATTATAAGGAAGAGATTTGAATAAGGAAAAGAAGTTTTTTTATATAATACAAGATTAAGATTATTTCCTGGAAAACTTAAGTCTTAGTGGATAGGAACTTTCACCGTTATAAAAGTTTACCAGCTTGGAGCTGTTGATATTAAAGATAATGACATCGATTAAAACCATATTTTGAAGGTTCATGAACTAATTATAAAGAGGTTTTAATGTTAAGTCATCCTGATTAAAACCAAAGTTTGTTGGGTTGACAATGTTAAACCAAGCATTTTATGGGAGGCAACACATAGTTATCTTGTTGTTTAGTGTGTTTAATTTGATTTTAATTTATAGTACTATTAGATAGTCTTATATTTGAGTCATACTCACTAATAAATATCCTAAATGGTGCTAATTACTAGATTGAATTGAAGATTTGGAGTTTATATGGATGAAAATGATGTTGTAAAAAACTGTGCTCTGGCGCTGACAGCGCCCAAAACAACGCGGACAGTGAGATTTTCCAGAGAGCACTTATAATTTTTGGATCTTGGGCACCGACGGCTGAGAAGCATTTTTTGTAGTTTCAAATGGCGGATTTTGTGGTTTTGATCGACAATTTCACGTTTATAACTCCCAAACCTTTTTTAAAACCCATTAACTCCAGAAAAACGAAAGGGTAGTTCCAAAATTTGCATTCCATGGCTTCAAACTTCCTAAATTCTCCAAGATTTAGAGTTCTCAACAAAGGAAAGTTCATCAATTTCTAGGCACGGGGACTTTATGAAAAAGTCTTTATAAAGAGGAGACTTATCAAGGAACGAGGTTTTCTCAATTGAGGTAAGAACGTTCC
>JAKZJZ010001411.1:0-28080 GCA_022702705.1 Papilionanthe hookeriana x Papilionanthe teres
CAAACTCCACAAATTCGACTATAGACCCCTAATCACCTAGAGGGTCGAAATCAAATATGGAAGTTTAAAGGATGAGTTCCTATAGGACTCTTCGCCTCAGATCGCTCCGGCGGCCCGGTCCGATGAAGGGGCCGACTTACATTACACTTACACACTACATTTCCACACACTTCCTAAAACCACACCCATACCCAACTTAACCTCCCGACTCATGTGGGTGATTCACATGGATGGTCCTTAACCCCTAAGCCCTCAGCAAGAGGGTTGGAACAACATAATGAATGCCTCAAATGAGTCCTTTCATGGCTCATATGGGCTTGAAATGGCTTCATGGCTCAACCAAAATGATTTCACCCCACCCAAATTCACCCAATCTTCAATTTCCCAAATTTTCAATTTTCGACCCCCGGACCCTACACCTACTAAACCTACCCAAAACCTCGAATTACCCAAATTTTGGTAAAATCTCCAAATTACCTAAAATTTTCCAAAATCAATCCCAAACACCTCCACATCACTCAAATTGATCATCCATACCCAAAAATACCAAAAATTCCAAGAAAACCCCCCAATACCCTCCAAATACCCAAAATACCCTTCTGGCCTAAAAATCCAAAAATTCAGAAAATTCCCAGAAAATTCCAGAAAATCCCAAATATTCCCAATTTCATTTTGTCCAACTACACCATGGGCCAATTTTGTCAATTTACCCTACTTTTGTCAAAACCCCCAAATCGACCCATTTTAACCCAAAGTGGACCCAATGTCAAACCAAACATACCCAATTGACCCCAATTTTGGTCCAATTCAATTCTAAACTTCAATTCAACATTCCCAATACCAATTTAGACCAAATCCAAGTCCAATTTGATTGACATTTGGATCCAATTTCACTTTGGGCCTTAAAGCCCAAATTTGGACCCATGACCCAAACTCAGCCCAAACTAACCCAATTCAACTCCAATTAACCCCAAATCTTTTCTAAACCTTCCTTAACATCCTCATAAACAAAACACTAACATGATTTGCCCAAGATTTTGACCCAAACCCCACTCAAATTCAACCCAAAATCAAAAAGCCCAATTTCGACCTAAACCCAAATCTAACCCAAATAGGCCCAAACCCCAAAATTAAAACCCAACCAAAGCCAAAACCTTTTTGAAACACTCCCATAAACATTTCTTAATATTTATTTTACATCAATTTCAACCCTAGCCCAACATTGGCCCAAGTTAGCCCAATTCGACCTACATCGGCCCATTCACCAAAAGAATTCAAATCCAACCCAATTCAAGTCCAAACTACCCCAAATTTGCTTCAAGTCACTCATGACACATCCATGAGCTAAACCCAATAATTATTTGGCCCAACCTCTTTACAAAATTTCATCCCAAAATCCATTTTAAAATTCAAGAGCCCACTTTCCTAATCCATCTTAAAAGCCCATCTAAAACCCTTTCAAAAAAAAGCCCAAAATTCTTCCAAGGCCCATATGACATTTCCCCTCATCATACTTTCAATTAAAATCATCCCTAAGTCCTAAATTCATCATCAAATAATTCCAAATCAAGCCTCATGCCAAATCACCCCTAAATACCAAAATTTTCCTTAAATCCATTTCCATGAAATCGACTTTACTTTTCCCAAGCCAAATGGAGCCATGGAGCCATGCATAAGCCATATGCAAGCCATAAGAGCCTCTTTACATGTCACCATGCCATTTTGGGCAAAAGGAGGAGGCTCTTTCCTTAATTCCTAAAGGTGATTAACCACTTCCATGTTTCCACTAAACCATGCTTAAGCCTAATCGTGCTTGGATGGTGACTTCGACCCTACCGATTATGCCGAGCCAAATCACTTTTCCTCAACCAAAACCAGGCCTCGGGTAGTGCACCTAGCCCAAATGGGTGGGTTGACCCATTTAGGTTCAAATCTAGCCATGCCCCATTCCACTTCGATCAAAGCCTTTACACATGTCCATGGCCAATCGATCGCACAAACCTCCAGCCCCGACCCACCCGACCTCGAGGGTGACCCATGCCTCGGCCGGCCGCCACTGTGCCGCCGGAAAACACCATGGCCGAGAGCTCACATGTGAGCCAACATTGAAATTCTCACTTGCCGAGCCGCCCCATCCCTAAGTGGTCACCACGGCCGATCCTCTCCTCACTCGCAGCACCGATCCCAAGCCCTAACTCCCCCGGAGGCCTTCCACCCTCTCCTATTTAAACCCCTCACCCTCTCGGCCAAAGGGGAGCCAAGCACAAACCTTGCCGAAACTCGCCAAAATTGTTTCAAACCCTTCACCATCCCGAGAGCAGCTTGATCCCCAGATGTCAATTTGCCCTAATCCCCACCAACAGAGCCCAATTTCTCAACCGAAATTCCACCCAAAACCAGGACACTTTGCCACAGCCGAGCCAATCCTCAAATCGACCGGTCCTACACCTTCACCGGACCAAGAGGAGAAGTTTCCCACCGAAAGCCCCATCTCCAGTGCCACCCAGCTGCTCCAGCTCTCCAAGCTTTGTGATCGGCCGTGGTCACTTTCATAGCAGTAGCACTCACTGCACTCAGAGACTTCATCCGGAGCTTGCTCGGACCCAATCGAAGGTGCAACAACTCTCGCATCGAAGCCACACTTCTCCGAGCTAAGGTATGAGTTAACTATTCATCCCGAGCTTCCGGAGATTCTCCATTTCAAATGCCTTAGTTTCAATGCATGTTAGCCGTATAGATGTGTTCGTCTCTTCAAGACGAATCCATAGAGCATAAGAACATGAAAATCCATCGAGAATCGAGCGAGATCTTAGGATTTAGTGTGGACGGCTCTCAGCGAGAACACTCGGGGACGATGAACGGATGCCGTCCATTCGATACACGCGCGCACGGACGGCCAGATCATGCGCTCGGACTGCAGAGACGGCACGAGAACCGCGGGGCCCGGCCGCCGACTCGATGGCGGCGTCGAATGGGAGCGCGACACGCGGCGTTTCGGAGTCGCCGAGGCCGACGCGGCGCCGCGTGGATAAATAGAAAATTAGGGTATTTTTCTATTTATTTAATTCCCTAAACTTCAAAAATTCATATCTCTCGTGTAGAAAAATCACAAAAATAAAATAAAAATACCCCCTCGCTCGAATGAACAGAGGAGAATAATGTGGAAAAGAAATCATTTAATTTAATTAAGTATTTTATTTTTTATGATTTATTTACTCTCTGCATACATTTAATTCTCCATGCATGTATACAATTCACCATGGCATGAGACCATAGGGCTTGAAGCCTCGAACTCGGGAACATTCCCCGAATTTTCCAAGGTCAGAGGCCATCTCTCGTGAAAAGTTATTTATTTTTCAAATGCATGTTGTCGTTTTGAGTATTTTAATTCCAAAAATTAGCATGTTGTGAAATAAATTCTAGAAATATTTGGTGATGTTCCTTATGACCAGCAGAACTCTAGAAAAATAGGACTCGAGTTAATTCACTCGCATTAACCCTAATCGGCTTAAACACCTAAAATAGGTCTTTAATTAATTAGAGTTAACTGTGCATCAAATTGACTTGAAATCAATTCTCCACTGACCTTTAGGATCAGAGGAATCCACCATAAAAATTTGAAGTCAATCGACTTGGTTAGCCCCACTAATCGGGTCGATTAAGCCACTTAGCCATTTTAAACTTTAAAAATTCATAACTTTTAAAATATTTTTTTAAAATTCACCAAATCGGTTTTGGAGCCTCTCTGATATCAGGGGAACCCAAGAAAATTAAAATTTCAATTTTCTAAAAAAGTTGATTTTTAATAATATTTTAATATTTTTAATAATTAAAAAATAATAAAAATCACAAAAATAATAAAATTCACCAAAATGTCACATTTTGAATTTTAATCACTTAGGAACAAATCCCACATTTTTCCTAAGTCTATTTAGTGAGATATTAAATTTTAAAGCCCTAGGGTAATTTTAAAATTAAAAAAATGTATTTTCTAGCATTTTCACTAAAATAATTATTATAAATCATAGAAAAATCAGAAAATTGCAAAATTTGTTTCTCTGGTTTCCTTGATATCAGAGAGATTTTTGAAAAATATAAAATCCATTTTTCAACATTTATCTTATTTTTAAATTAATTAACACTCCAAAACTCAAAATAATTATAATAAAAATAATATAATTCAAAAAATCACCAAAATTGGTCCAAGTGCTTCTCTGGTCATTAGGAATGTCCCCTAATTTTCTTAAGGACAGAAACTTTTCCCTTGGTCATGTTATCAAATTTTCCTTGAAAATCTCTATTTTCCACCAAAAATAATTATATAAATAAATTAAATACAGAAAAATCACATTTTCTCCTCTCATGTCTTTATCGACATATGAGTAAAGTCACATAAAAATTTCAAGTTCATTTGAGTTCAATTTAGTGAGTTATGAAATTATTAAGCTTAAAGGGTAAAATGGTAATTAAAATCTTTAATCCTTAATTAAAACTTTAGGTTTAATAAAAAATCAACAAGTAAAATATTTGATCCTAATCTGATTTGGATGATTGAAATTTAAATAATTAAAGGGTAGAAACCCATTAAATAATTTTAAAATGATTAAACTTTAATTAAATAATAGATTAAATTCTGAAGAATAATAAAATCGAATTATTAAAATAAGGGATCTTTATTAGAAGAGATTTATTCTTTAATTTAAAAAATCCCTAAATTAATTATATCAACTAATACTCAATTTTTAATTAAAATGATAACTCAAATTTAAAATATTAAAAGACTTAATTTCAATTAAAATTAAAAATAAAGTAAATTAAAGATAAATTAAATTAAGATTAAATTTAAAAATTAAATTAAATTAAATTTAATAATTAAATTAAATTAAATTAAACAATTAAATTAAATTAATTAAAATTAAATTAAATTAAATAATTAAATTAAATTAAATAATTAAACAATTAAATTAAATTAATTAAAATTAAATTAAATTAAATCAAACAATTAAATTAAATTAAATTAAAATTAAATTAAATTAAATTAAACAATTAAATTAAATTAAATTAAATAATTAAAATTAAATTAAATTAAATTAAATAATTAAATTAAAGTTAAATCAAATCAAATTAATTAAACACCAAGTCAAATTAAATCAACTATGTTAAACTAAATTAAAACTCAATTAAATTAAGTTAAATTAAATATAACATCACCTAAGACATAAAAGAAATTAAATATAAAACAACTTAACACTATTCCAAATTTAAACTCTTTAACTTAAACCAAATCATTCTAATACTAACTCACTCTCGAAAGCTTTAGTTATTATAACTCCTAAATGAAACATTAAATGGAGTGTTACTTCACTCATAGTGATATTCAAATGTCCTAGTTCACCGAGCAAGTTAACAAGACTTGAAAACCTCTGACGATCGATTCATTTATATAATTAAATTCATTTCGACTTAAAACAATCCTAGAAATATCGAAAAGATGTTTAAGATCCTTCTTAAGCACTTTCTCAATATGATAGGATATTTATAAGAACAATCGAATTCGATTATTCTTCGATGAAGAAAATCGTCCTTAAACCAAAACACAAAGAACCTAGACGTCATAGGAAATGACTAGCTACATGGATTAGGAATTTGGTAGAAAACCATAACCTTTCCCTTACTTTACCTAGGAACTTGTTTAAATATTCTAATCGTGTTTTAAGTGCAACTGGGATGACGGGAAGACCCTCCAGCACGCTTTTATTTTATTGCAATTTACTTTCTTGCAATTTACATTATTGCAATTTACTTTGTCAGAACCGCGTTTATTTTTCTCGCATGATAAAACAACTCGTTGCATGAAAACTCACACCTTTAGGATAACTCCCTAAAACTCGAAACCAAAATTAAATTAAAAGTCATCGCAAGATAAAATTCACCGCCACAACATTTCAAAATATAAAACAACTCAAAATTTAATCACAAACGTAACACAAAACTACAATTGCAACTAAATTAAAACGTCCCGTTGGATGATCGGAATACCTCTGATGATGTAACCTACGTGTTGCTAACTGGATTTCCCACTGCCTAAATGAAAGTGTGGAACTCATTCAATCGAGTTTAGCAAATTCATCTCGGACTAAGTGAATCCGATAAAAATAATGATGCCGAAGGATGGAACCGCGGATCTTAACCTGTGTCGTTATAATCAACTTTAAGATTTGTTTTAAATAAAACATACAAAACATCCTGGAAATTAAGATTTTCTCTAAACCAAAACACTTTTCTCAACTCCCCGATTTATGATTTCTAAAACTAAACCTCTCGCAACAACAAGGAGCTCTGGAGCATGATGGGCAAAGACGACCATCGTCATCAAGCAAAACTCCGAGTCTACTTCAAGAAAATTTTCCTAGAATTAAACAACCAAGCCATAGGACTTCGAGGTAGCTCGCTTAGTGCAACATAAATCCTCAACTCTTCGTTGTGCATTTGCATTGCAAATTAAGCCCTAACCGGTCTTAGGATTCCGAGGTAGTCGTCCGATACGACATAAACCCTCACATTTTCTAGTGCTATTTGCTTGATTTTATCATACAAATATAAGCCCTAATTAATTAAAATCGACAAGATCGAAATACTAAATAAACATTAGACTTTCCTAAATTCAAGCCAAACGATAGATAGTCGTGAAATTATCGAAGTTCACTTCGAATCGCTGATTTCTCCTACCTTTCTTCCTTTGGATTCACAAAACAAAATGTTCCAAAAATTTGATCCATTCCCTATCGAAACTTCAAAATTCAATCTTCGAAAACCTTAAACTTCGAAATTTTCGAGAGCAGAATCATTGATTATTATCGAGAGTTTTCTTAGGTGATTCCCGTCACTTAAGATGTAATTAACTATGGGGCTCGCCCTTATGTGGAATTTTAAAGAACCTGTGTAATATAAACCCCGTTTAATGTTTTCATATTAAGCTAGGGAAACTTGTCGGCTTATAAAATTGGTTCGCATACCAAACGGATGTCACTAATCTTCTAGTTTATTTAATCAAGCCCCACCATCAAGCAGTGTGTCTATCCTTAGTGATAGGTACACTGCTCATGGTGCGATGCTCGTTTATATAAACTATTTCGGGATGCGAGATCGGTTTAATCTCATATCTTAAAACCTTCAAATTTAAAATTATTTTCAAAATCAAATACTACTTTTCAAATTACTTATTTTAATTAAATTAAAAATTCGCCGACTGCATTTCTCAGCGACTCCACTGGGAAGATTCCTCTCTCCATTATAATCAAATAATTCCGCTTTCAAAAATCCAGTAGTGTATCCATGTCCCTAATGGAACAAACTACTCCTCTTTCCGTTGGAATACTATGTTCATTTCTATCTCGAACAAGTATAGCCAACATTCTCTCGGATTTAGGAGCCACCGCTTGTACACCCCTAAACAGCAGAGGTTCCGAGATCCTTTTACCTCATTTCCGAGGTGGGGCGGACCCCCAATAGTGTTAGTTTAGGAATGATCCTTCGAGTCGAGAAGTCTCGCTTAAGACTTTCTTTCCCTTTCCAACTCGAATCGGATTCCTTACCTTCTCTACACCTTCGAACGTTCCGTTCTAAATAAACAAACCCTCTAATAAATGATTCTTTTAACAAATGATTCTTTTTATAAATACATGAACAAAGAATGAGTTCGACTCTTTCAATTCCTTTCTTTTCGTGCCGAAGAAAAGAAGCATAACTCGAGACCGACAAACCAGATCTACCCCGCAAAATGGAAGCCCCGAAACCGATTTTCTCCTTCACCAACGGACCGGACTTCGCCGTCTATAAGGATGAACCGCCCGACAATGGGGTCATCCGATTCGGACAGTGGGTTCGAAAACACGAACGTCAAGGTCACCGACGTCTCCTCTTCGCACCGACAAACAAGGTATCCGAAGCCGAGGAACCACTCGCTCGAGTTCAACCTCAGTCGACCCAAGAGTTTCCTCCCCGCAAAGGGTCCCGACTCAGAGGAGTACCGCCGTCCGGCAGAGGACCGCTCTCACTACCCCCACCGGTCTAGTTGTTTCGCACCTACCCCGACTTCCGCCAAATCAAAGGGGAAAGGAATCCGTAACTATGATAAACCCGTTACCGCGGAGGGTACGGATCTTCCCGTAAGACCTTCCGTCTTCGAAATCGGGTCCAGGTCGAAGATTCCTTCGCCGACGAAGACCCAAAGAAGAAATAGAAATAGAAGGATCGCCGTGGAAGCCGTAGCCGCCGAGGTCGCCTTCCCGAGGAAATTCCGCAGCTGCCGTAATATACACCGCTACCGTAATATACACCACCGCCCGACTACATACCACTTTTGGGAGGAAGCAAGTTCCATCCCCTCTCCGCCGCAGAGGATGAAGAGAATGTTCGAAAGATTGCCGCCACATTACCACAGCACCCGCATACTACAACGATAGCCGCAAGAAAAGAACTGTAACTACGCCGTTTGCTCGACCGCAAACTTTGCAGAAAAGCTAAGCAAGGAAGGAAAACTCGCCCCGTGTCGAAATTCTACGAAGGATAGTGACGGTACTGCACCAAATCCCGTCTCGGGCCTCGAGTAGAACCCGCCGTCATGATAGAAAAGCCAAGCAAGAGAATGAAGGCTAGCCCGCCCGTCGTAGTATCGTGTTGCAGACAGTGGAGGATACCACCTTCCAAAGCATTCGGCCGATGCACCATCCGGTCATGCGACCTTCCGCCGCTGAAGGATGGTGCGGCGTCCCACTACGGGGCAGCTGAGACCGAAACAAGCAGTCTCGAGAGAGAAAGTCTCGCCATGAGGCCGGAATCCGAAGAAAGTGCTACCGCGATGAAGGGGACTCGTGAAAAAGGACCCGGCAACCATCGCATGACAACCACAAAGATACACGTAAAGCTCCGCTAGAAGATGCCATGGAAAAGCCGAGAACCGACATCCGACGGCTGGCAAAAGAAAGAGAAGAAAAGTTCGGAGATGAGATCGACTCATCTGAATTCATGGACAACGAATATGCAGAATCAACATGGTCGAGACACGAGCTTCATCATCTTCTCAAGGTGCTCCCGCAGCTCGCGAGAAGAGAGGAGCCGAATCGATGAAGAGACAACCTTCAGAAAAGGACGACACGATCGCTCAAATGGCCAAGAGGATGGAAGAGATGGCCATAGCTCTAGCCACTCTCCAAAGTCAAGTACAACCACATAGAGAGACACCCCGTAAGTCATTCACATCGTAGACGGAGGGAAGGAAATTACATCCGTCAATGGGGATGACCACCGAAAAGGATACAACACAAAGTATGATCCCCGAAAAGGATATCAAGAACTTGGTAGAACAAGCAAAGTGCGAGAAGCCCTAGCACAATCGAAGAACGGACATCTATTCGGACGGCAGACCTTACCCGAAGAATTCGACGCCGTCCAATACCCAAAGGGCTTCGTACCACCTCTCGTTTAAGACCTTCGACGGAACCGGAACCCCCGACAAGATGTCGCACACTTTCGTGCCGCTTGTTGCAATGCCGGCGGAGCGATGCGCTACTCTTCCGACAGCTCGTTAGCAGCTCGTCGTGAATCGCCTTCGACCGGTATGCGACTCACCCAACCGGATCCGTAAAGACATTCTCGCAGCTAGAGAGCCTCTTCATTAAGCGATTTGCCGGAGCTCAAGCACCACATCACTATAGTGATTTAGTGGTAGAGAAACAAAGGCCGAATGAAACTTTAGTGGATTACATACTCGACTGGAGAAACTTAAGCATGAAGTGTGAACCACAACCGCAAGAACAACATGCAGCCCAAGATCTCGCTTAAAAGCATTCACGGCCCGATAAAGCACTTCTCCTCAAGGGATTCACTATTAAGACTTTCGAGAAGTTGTTAAGCAAGGCCGGAAGCTTGCAAGAAGAGGCGAAGCAACTAAGTTTTGCCGACAAGACGGACAAGCGTAGCTCTGTGAAGACTTTCGAAAAGAAATCCTGGGTCGTTGCAGCAAGACTGACAAAGGCAAACAACCGATGCAAATACCACTCGTAACGGCCGCAAAGAACCACAACAAAATTACCAAGAACCCTGGTCCAACCTATCGGCCGTTCCGCAAAGATGAACAACCGTCTCGTCCGCAACGTACATCGAGGGAGCTTCGAGCGCAGAATATCCGTTCAAAAATGAAGCAAGACTCAAAGATGTTCCGTAGCTTAATGAAAACTCCAGATTTCCACCGCTGCAGCCCAAAAGACTCGCAGGAAGTCAACAAGAAAGGTGATCCCAACTTTCGCCCCTACCATCGGATGCTCGGGCACAAGATAGAAGACCGCATTACCTTCAAAAGTCGGCTCAACGACAACCTTCGGAAAGGAAATATAACAATCCCGAAGGAGTACACGAAGGAACCCCGTAAAGGAGGTTCCGTCAATGTTATCTCAACCGATCCCGTCATTCCGATAGATCCCTATGCAACCGACGATGGATGGACTACCGCCTCGGACGAGATCTTCGAAGAAGATTTTAGACAACATCCGAACCGCTTCTGCGAGCTTCAATTCGTAGTTCGAGACCCGTTAAGCCGGTACTATCACTCGCGATGGAGGAACCACCTCGACAGAGAAAATCGAAGAGAAGAAGAAAATCGACGAAGAAGAGGGGACCGAGATTCCTAAGGCTGACTAGGGGCCGCTTATCCTAGGATAGTTGTTTCCGATTCGTGGGAGAAATCCCTCGAACCTCCGATTTTGTATGATTATCTCGCTCACTTCGATGGGATCATATAATGATAAGGGTGATGGCGTTGGCTACGTTTTGACCGTTTCTAACGATTACGTAACTAGCGACAATCCGGCGTCGATTTCGATACCAACAACAATTCTCAAATCATACATGATCTCGACGATCAAAATGACGAAGAAGGCATCCATCAAGGAGGCTACGAGAGTTCAACAAGCAACGGATCTATCTCGCGAGTTTCGAGGAGCTCCAAGCTATAACGAGTTGTAGCCTTCGGATTTGGAAGATAATCCGAAGAGCCACCATTCCGATTCGTGAGGAGACACCGACAAACTCAATACTAGATTCGAAGAAATTACGAAGTCAACCTAAGAAGTGGAAAAGTTCTACCTCCAAGAATGGGTCCAAAAGACAAAGGAAAGTGTGGTTGTTCAAGAAGAACCAACCCCAGCAGAAGACATACCCATTCGAGAAGAAGCCGAGACACAGAGAACAAGGTGGACTACAACGTGCTAGCCCATCTTAGGAAACTACCGCCAACCGAGCATTTACGATGCTCTCATCTTATCAAAGGAGATGAGGGAAGCTCCGATCAAGGCCTTACTTCGATCCGGAAATTCGCTTAGCTCAAATGGCCGGAGATTCCTTGGATGAGGTTCGCTCGTTAAAGGAACAGCGAGGTGTCACCTTCACGTACAATGACCTACTACTCGGGATGTACAGCATCACAACCGACCGTTGTACATTTCGCCTACAATCGGGAAGTTTACGCTCTCCGCAGTATTGGTGGATCCAGTGAGCATCAATCAATATAATGAGTCTTCGAACACTAAGCATACTTGGAAATTGATGCTCGCGAGCTCGAGGCCGACAAAATGTTATTAAGAGGATTCAACCGTAAAGGAGAAAGAGCCCTCGGGTCAATAACGCTACCGATGAAGACCGGTGATTTAGCAAAGACAACCGCAAAATTTCATATAATCGATTCGAAACGTCGTTCAACGCTCTACCGGGCCGACCATGGATACATGAAAACAGGATGGTACCATCATCTCTACATCGTTGCATCAAATATTACGATGGAGGGGAATGCAGCATCAAAGGAGACTTACAACCATTCTCCGTACATGAAATCGGAATCCATGAAGATGCGGCTTATTATGCACCGCCAAAGAAAACAATCTTCTCCAGAGACACCGTAACAAATAAAGCAAA
The DNA here is from genome assembly GCA_022702705.1 of Papilionanthe hookeriana x Papilionanthe teres. NCBI lineage: Eukaryota > Viridiplantae > Streptophyta > Magnoliopsida > Asparagales > Orchidaceae > Papilionanthe > Papilionanthe hookeriana x Papilionanthe teres. Next base: position 11,968 of record JAKZJZ010001411.1, read on the forward strand.
GAAAGTTCGTGACAACGAAGAACCCGAAGTTCTAGTCCAACAGCTCACTCACCACTCCCTTCCGGCGAGATGGTGAAGGTTTCTCCACAACTCGCATCCGAGGTCGAGGCCGGGACGAGGCCGTGGTAGAGACACTAGGACAATCGGACTGAAGAAACCACCCATCAATGTCGATCGGGAAGATAGTTCTCAAGAGGAAAAAGAAATCAAGCAAGAAGCAAAGAACAATAAGTCGAAAGAAGCCGCAATACAAGATCTCCCTCGAAGATGAAAAGAACGAAGAATACAAATCAATGTACGAGAAGATTAACCACTACGTACATACTATGACCCTAACGCCGATCCATTCTAATAAGATCGAGGGTATGGAGGTCAAAGAGGTACGTAGTGACGGTGCAAAGCCGATCAAATTCTACCGTGGTGCTTCTTCCTCCAAAACTGAAAATAATGTACAATTCGAAGATGTCACTTCATCAGAATTAATGGAATTACCTTTCGAGTGGTACTCTCCCCGTGTTCAAAATTTAATTCAACGTGGTTTCTTACCTCGACAATGGACAAAAGGCCAATCACAACATTTTGAAAAGTTATGGAATAACTCCGCCGTCCTCCCAATTCAAAGTATGGACTCGGATTCTGCACGACAGGGTCAGCCGACGATACCGAATTTTGCTTGGTTGTCACTTGCAAGTCCAATGAAAACCGCATGGAAACTACGTACGAACTCGAAGATTTACAAATCGAGACGCTCCACCGTAATTCGAAGAAGAAATTAAATCTACAATAGATGAGTTAACTGAAGTTAACTTAGGTACTAAGCAAAGAGCCTAGACCTACCTTTGTTAGCTCCTTACTCAATAAAGAAGACTCCGAAGAAATAATCAAGTTATTAATGGAATTTAAAGACCGTTTTGCTTCGGAGCTACGATGAAATGCCGTGATTAGCCCCGTAGGTCATGCACCATAAGCTAGAGTGGATCCTACTGCTCCTGCCGACAAGGTCCCTGAAGAATGCGTCCGGAAATCGAACAACAAGTCATACCGAAGTTAAAAAGCTAATAGACGCTAAATTTGTCCGTGAAGAACAATACCCGACCCGGCTAGCCAACGTAGTGCCGCCGTAAAGAAGAATGGTCGTATCGAATTTGTGTGGACTTCGCAGATTTAAACAAGGCATGTCCAAAAGATGAATTCCCTCTACCGATTCCAGAATCGATGATCGATATCGCTTCGACACATGAAATATTCTCATTCATGGATGGATCTTCGTGATACAACCGCATAAAAATGGCTCCGTAAGATGAAAAGCTTACAGCGATTCGTAACGCCGATCGGAGTATTTTGCTACACTAGTGATGCCATTCGGACCGAAGAACGCAGGAGCAACTTACCAAAGAGCAATGACAAGAATTTTTGATGATCTCATCCACAATCAAGTCGAGTGCTACGTGGACGATGTCGTCATCAAAAGCAAAGTAAAGGAAAACCAACCGTATGATTCGAGAATTGTTTTCGAACGATTAAGACAATTTAACCTTAAGATGAATCCCTTAAATGCGCCTTCGGCGTCACCTCCGGAAATTCTTAGATTCGTTGTCCGACATCGTGGAATTGAAATCGACCCGAGAAGATTAAAGCCATCTTAGAAATGCCGCCTCCCAAAACCTTAAAACAACTACGATCTTTTCAAGGGAAGCCGGCATATCTTCGACGCTTTATCTCAAACCCGTCAGTAGGTGTCACCTTTCTCAGCACTAGTTAAAAAGGACGCCAAATTTATTCGGGAAGAGAAATGCCGTAAGGCCTTCGAAGACATTAAACAATATTTAATGACACCTCCCGTCTTAGCAGCCCTGGGCCTCGTGTATCACTGATACTTTACACCGCGGCTCTAGACGACTTCCTGAGCCTCGTTAACCTGTGTCAATGATGAGGGTAAAGAAAATGCTCTTTACTACTTAAGCCGTCGTTTACTTCCGACGGAGGTAAGGTATCCCGCAATCGAAAAGCATTGTTCGTCCTCGATCTTCGCCGCTCAAAAGCTCGTGCATTACATGCTTTCTCATAAGGTCAACCCGATCTCGAAGTTTAATCCATCGCAATACTCGATGACTCGTCCAACACTTTCCTACAGACTTGCGCGTATGGTCAATGATATTATTGCAATTCGATATAACTTTCGTGCCTCTCGCGTGCCGTAAAGGGACAAGTCTTAGCAGTACTTCCTCGCAAAGACACCCTTCGCCGGCCGAATCTCCTCTCAACGACGATCCGCCGCATGAACAAATAATGAGCCTAGAAGACCCCGATGATCGACGTCGGGAATTGTATTTCGACGGAGCATCTTCAAGACACAAAGACGAAGAATCGCAAGTGATAAGTGCCCTGCAAGGCAGGAATCGGCTAATCTTTATAACACCGGAGCGGGGATGTTAAGATACTCCTACCACTCGACGTAACCGTGTACAAACAACGAAGCGAATACGAAGCCCTCATAACGGGATTGGAATTAACCATTCAAATTGGGATAACAGACATCAACATCTACGGGATTCACAGCTTAATCATTCAACGTATCACGGACAATACAGAATTTTTAAACCAAGACTCGAACAAGACTTCCAAAGATGCCATACAAATTGCTGAATAGATTCCAAATGCGACAATCTACAAAATTCCTAGAAAAGAGAATGCTTTAACAGATGCTTTAGCTCGTCTCGCAAAAGAATTTGCCTCGTTCGCAAGATGAATCAGCGGAAGTGTCAGCTCACCTGACGTCATGTCCTATCACAGCTGACATGTACACAATACACAAATCGAAGAAGAAAAAGAATCAACAGCAAGAAGGATGTAAAAACACGAAGATCGGCGACAAACCATTGATGTACTACCCGCAAACAGAAAGCTACCGGACGATAGGTCGCCGCCCATCGTATCAAGAAAAGAACTCGTCCTACGCATTAATAAACAACACATTATACGAAGGTCTTTTCGATCAAATGCGGCTAAGGTGCCTAAGCGTGTCCGAGGCCCGTGAAATTGTTAAAGAGGTGCATTCGTGACTCGTGGCGCTCACCAGCCGGGTCCAAAGATGAAGATGAAAATTAAAAGACTAGGGTACTACCGGCCCTCGATGATGACCGACCGCATGAAAATCGCCAAGAGCCGTCACCAATGCCAAGTGCACGGAGTGGTTCTACACCAACCTCCAAATGTGCTACACCCGACAATCGCGTCGCGGCCGTTCGAATGTCGAGGCACGTATATAGTGGGTCCGATAGAACCACCATCTTCAAAAGGACATCGTTTCATTCTTGCGGCTACAGACATTACTTTTCCAAGTGCGATGTAGCCCACTTAGAGAAGTGAAAGCACACCACGTGCTACGCTTTTCAAGAACCAAGTTGTCTACCGTTTCGGAGTGCCGCGCAGATCATCTCGTATACTGGGCCGCATTCGAAGCACACAAATCAACAATTTTGTCAGAGACACGAATCGACCGGCGATACTCAACAATTTACTACCCAAGAGCAAACGGCCTCGCCGAGGCTTTTAATAAAACTCTCGTTCAAATCTTAAAGAAAACCTCGACGATAATAAGAGAAATTGGCACGAGAAATTGTTAGAAGCCTTATGGCCTCACCGGACAACCTTCGAACCCCTACTCAAGCTACACCTTACGCTCCGGTGTATGGGTCCGAGGCAAGTGTTACCTTTAGAGGTTCAGCCTTCCTTCACTCGAATCGCAATCGCAAATAAGATCACGACGAAGAAAACGCCGCATTACGACTCGAAGAATTAGAAAGCTCGAAGGGAAAAGACTTGCAGCAAGCAATGCAACTTAGAACTATATCAAGCTAAGATGGTTCAAACCCATGACAAACCGGGTCCGCCCAAGAACCTTCAAAGTCGGTGACTTAGTTCTCGTTCTCAAGAGACCTATTCTCGCACACCGCAAGATGGAGGAAAATTCGAACCCACTGGGAAGGACCGTTTCGTGGTCAAGCAAGATACTCGTGAGGTTCCTACCACCAGTGAATCGCCAGTGAGAACGACATATGCTTCCAATCAATCTGACGATACTTGAAAAAATATTACGCTACCCGATGTTTCGAAGGAATGAATTCTTCATCCCTAAGAAACACGGGTGAAGTAATTACTCGTGATCGGGTCCGAACCCAAAAATAATAAAATGTGCTAAGATAAATAAAATCATGATAATTAAGTTTTCCTTGTTTCCTTTTTCAAATCAAGATCTCTTTCCGGATCTTATCCTACTTCATTCCCGTTAAATTTCAAAATATAAGAATAATGAAAAATGTATCTTTAATAAACATTTTCTTAATGTTCTTGTTCTTAAGATATACCTCCGATCCTTTTCCTCGTCTTTTCGCAGGAAATGTCGAACGGCGGTCGGTCTTGAACTTTAAGAATGGCGTAAGCCTCGCACTCGATGAAAAGAGGGTGAAAGATGGAGCGATAATCGAGATCGACTCGCATTTCGCACCGCACAGCTCTACAAGACGAGGAAAGTGACCGGGTCCCGCTAACCGAGAAGAACTACCCGGCAGATACAATGATGAAAGTGGGTGGCCCAAGCCACCAATCCAACAACAAGAAAAGAAAAGCAAACACCGAAGAAGACAAGAAAATGAAGTCCGTAGTCACTACAAATGGAGGGCAAGCTTGTCGCCGCCGCGCCCGCAGAGATGCAAGAAGTTCGGAGGGCTACTCTCACCGCCACGCAACGAAGAAATAAGAATCGCCGCATCCGTAAAATGTTAACAAAACTAGCCGCGACCAGCCACGATGAGATACCGCTAATGCCAAGACATACATTTCAAGGACACCGGCTCACCAGAACTCGAAAAAGGAGGCCACCTCCTAGAATAACAGAAAGAACTGTGGAAATCTCCGAAGATCGAAGAAAGAAGGCTACCACGCCACCGGATAGAACCACCAGCAGTAGGCATGACCTTGCTGGGCAGCAACCCCGGGGATGTCCCGACATGCATCATCCCCGAGGAGCCGAGGCGTGCGGGAACGCGAAGGGATCGAACCATATATCCCACAATACGTCACAAGGCCTCGCCATCCGCAGTATCATTCCGAATACGAGCCGGAGAGGATGCGTAATGTTGAAAAGAAAACTTTCGAATACTTCGAGAGAATTAAAGGAAGAAGAATCAACATACTGAAGGCCTCGAGCTACACACCGACGTATTCTCGCAGTATGAACAACAAGAAATCGTGGACCGTATCCGGATCCGAAAAGAATGGGCCGAGCAGCCGCCCGAGGGAAAACACATACTCGAACCCCGGAGATGGATGCCGTGGAAAGGAAGAATCACAATACAATGCGGATGCTCGCTACAACTTCGTCAAGACAGAAGGGAAACCCACCAGGATACTTCGTCATGGCAAGTAGATCCGATGCCATTAGCTATCAAGAGAATGGTGAAAAGATTGATAACATGGAGGGTACCGCCACAGATTGCATACCCAATAGCCGCATTATCAACATCTACAAACAAGGTGACCGCATACCCCCACATATCGATCACCACGACTTCGTCGACCTTTCGCACGCCTCTTTCGAATGAGTGCAACATCATGTTCGGATCCGACCTCCGGATAAGAGGCCCGGGTGAGTTCCGAGGGCCGCAGAAAGATACCTTTACCGTGGGTTCCGTCATGATACCGCAAGGTAACTGAGCGTATATCGCAAAGCATCGCATACTGTGGGTGCCATGGAGCGAATCTCGCTACTTTCGTGAGGATGGACGACAACGAAAATACCTTACCATTTCCAACCGTATCCAGTAGCTAGAGAACCTCCGCCTTACGAGCCGCGAGTTACATGGGAAATATCACACCTCCAATGTACATCCAACATGCATCCTCGCCAAGGATGGCTTCGAAGGTGATGTTATCGACCATGTACCTCACTATTCGTACATGGATTTTTCGACAGCATGCTTCTTTCGATGGATCAACAAAGATCATACACAAATCCGTTTCGAGTCTACATGGATTGTATGAAATATATTCCGCATCGAGTTGTACGACGTATTTTCAACATGATTGGAATGAAAGTGACCATGTCACGTTTTCGGCCTTCACCTCTTTTGTGCAAATTGATTGGGAAACGCCATTAAAGTTAAATAAACTTCGAACAAAGAACGTAAAAGAAAAAAGAGAATAAAAGAAAACTTTCTAAAAAAAAATCAAAAATGACAAACACCAAGTTCACATGAACATTAAATAAACAACAAAATAAAATTTGAACCATTAAAAGATAAACGAAATCAACACAAATCTCAAATTAAATCTTTCCAAATTCCGAATCAAATTTCAATCTTTTCAAACTTCAAAATCAAATTCCATCCTTCCAAACTTCAAAATCAAATTCCATCCTTCCAAATTCCAAATCAAATTTCATCTTTACAAATTCCAAATCAAATCCTCAATCAAATTCCAAATCCAATCTCGATCAAGTTTCAAACTTGATCTTTCAAATTTCAAATCAAATCTTAAATCAAATTTCAATCGAGTTCAAACTCATCCTTCCAAATTCAAATTCAATCTTTCCAGCATTCTAAATCTCTATCAAATCTCAAATCCGATCTTCTAGATCTCAAATCAAATCTCATTCAAAAAATTCAAATTCAAACTCTTTCGAGTCGAGGATTTTACATCCAAGACCGCACCGCTTTAGGATCCTTTTCCTATCGCACCGAAATACACCAAAATTCAAGACTTTCGGGTCGAGGATTTTACATCCAAGACCGCACCGCTTTAGGATCCTTTTCCTATCGCACCGAAATACATCAAAACTCAAAACTCTTCGAGGTCGAGGATTTTACATCCAAGACCGCACCGCTTTAGGATCCTTTTCCTATCGCACCGAAATACATCAAAATTCAAATTCAACTCTTTCGGGTCGAGGATTTTACATCCAAGACCGCACCGCTTTAGGATCCTTTTCCTATCGCACCGAAATACATCAAAATTCAAACTCTTCGAGGTCGAGGATTTTACATCCAAGACCGCACCGCTTTAGGATCCTTTCCTATCGCACCGAAATACATCAAAATCAAACCTTTCGAGTCGAGGATTTTACATCCAAGACCGCACCGCTTTAGGATCCTTTTCCTATCGCACCGAAATACATCAAAACTCAAACACTTTCGAGGTCGAGGATTTTACATCCAAGACCGCACCGCTTTAGGATCCTTTTCCTATCGCACCGAAATACATCAAAATCAAACCTTTCGAGTCAAGGATTTTACATCCAAGATCGCACTCGCTTTAGGATCCTTTTCCTATCGCACCGAAATACATCAAAATTCAAACTCTCGAGGTCGAGGATTTTACATCCAAGACCGCACCGCTTTAGGATCCTTTTCCTATCGCACCGAAATACATCAAAATTCAAACCTTTCGAGTCAAGGATTTTACATCCAAGACCGCACCGCTTTAGGATCCTTTTCCTATCGCACCGAAATACATCAAAACTCAAACCTTTCGAGGTCGAGGATTTTACATCCAAGACCGCACCGCTTTAGGATCCTTTTCCTATCGCACCGAAATACATCAAAACTCAAAACTCTCGAGGTCGAGGATTTTACATCCAAGACCGCACCGCTTTAGGATCCTTTTCCTATCGCACCGAAATACATCAAAATTCAAACTCTTTCGAGTCAAGGATTTTACATCCAAGACCGCACCGCTTTAGGATTCTCTTCCTATCGCACCGAAATACATCAAAACTCAAAACTTCGAGGTCGAGGATTTTACATCCAAGACCGCACTCGCTTTAGGATCCTTTTCCTATCGCACCGAAATACATCAAAATTCAAACTTTCGGGTCGAGGATTTTACATCCAAGACCGCACCGCTTTAGGATTCTCTTCCTATCGCACCGAAATACATCAAAATTCAAGACTTTCGGGTCGAGGATTTTACATCCAAGACCGCACCGCTTTAGGATTCTTTCCCTATTGCACCGAAATACATCAAATCAAAATTCAACCTTTCGGGTCGAGGATTTTACATTCGAGATCGCATCGCTTTAGGATCTTTTCCCTATCGCAATGAAATACATCACATCAAAATCAAACTCTCGAGGTTAAGGATTTTACATCCAACACCACTTTCGCTCCGAGATATCTTCTCATTGCAACGATTCAATCTAATCAATTCAATTTTCTTTCGAGGTCGGAGATGTTACATCTAAAACCTCAAAATCCTAATTTTCATTTCAAATCAAATCCCTCAAATTAATTTCGACAAACTTCAATCTAAATCGAAACTCCAAACTAAAATTTAAACTCACACATCAAAACATAAATTGAAACAAAATAAAATCTAAATCGAAATTCCCCGCATCATGTGATTCGGGATTCACCTCCTTTTCCTTTCCCTCAGCCGAGAGTTCAAGAATCTTCGGTTCCGCAGATATACTCGACACTCCCCAGCCAGAAACTCTTCTACTTCGTCCCAAGTTCGTCACTGGACATCCGTGTTGGTTTCGTTGATCGCTCGGCCAACACCAATACGCGCGTGTGCTCCGTCACCACCACACCTATCGGGGGTCCATTTGTCGACCTCATTTTCGATGAGGTCTTCCCTTCTTCTTTTAGTGCTTAGATCTAGCTTCAGCTTTTCCTTCGACTATCTTGAAGACTAGAATCGGGACCCGCCTTTTAGAAATTCAAACCACTTCTAAACTCCCCGCAAACTCCACAAATTCGACTATAGACCCCTAATCACCTAGTAGGGTCGAAATCAAATATGGAAGTTTAAAGGACGAGTTCCTATAGACTCTTCGCCTTAGATCGCCTCGCGGCCTCGGTCCGATGAAGGGGCCGACTTACATTACACTTACACACTACATTTCCACACACTTCCTAAAACCACACCCATACCCAACTTAACCTCCCGACTCATGTGGGTGATTCACATGGATGGTCCTTAACCCCTAAGCCCTCGCGCAGAGGTTAGTGAACAACATAATGAATGCCTCAAATGAGTCCTTTCATGGCTCATATGGGCTTGAAATGGCTTCATGGCTCAACCAAAATGATTTCACCCCACCCAAATTCACCCAATCTTCAATTTCCCAAATTTTCAATTTTTGACCCCCGGACCCTACACCTACTAAACCTACCCAAAACCCTCGAATTACCCAAATTTTCGCAAAATCTCCAAATTACCTAAAATTTTCCAAAATCAATCCCAAACACCTCCACATCACTCAAATTGATCATCCATACCCAAAAATACCAAAAATTCCAAGAAAACCCCCCAATACCCTCCAAATACCCAAAATACCCTTCTTGGCCTAAAAATCCAAAAATTCAGAAAATTCCCAGAAAATTCCAGAAAATCCCAAATATTCCCAATTTCATTTTGTCCAACTACACCATGGGCCAATTTTGTCAATTTACCCTACTTTTGTCAAAACCCCCAAATCGACCCATTTTAACCCAAAGTGGACCCAATGTCAAACCAAACATACCCAATTGACCCCAATTTTGGTCCAATTCAATTCTAAACTTCAATTCAACATTCCCAATACCAATTTAGACCAAATCCAAGTCCAATTTGATTGACATTTGGATCCAATTTCACTTTGGGCCTTAAAGCCCAAATTTGGACCCATGACCCAAACTCAGCCCAAACTAACCCAATTCAACTCCAATTAACCCCAAATCTTTTCTAAACCTTCCTTAACATCCTCATAAACAAAACACTAACATGATTTGCCCAAGATTTTGACCCAAACCCCACTCAAATTCAACCCAAAATCAAAAAGCCCAATTTTCGACCTAAACCCAAATCTAACCCAAATAGGCCCAAACCCCAAAATTAAAACCCAACCAAAGCCAAAACCTTTTTGAAACACTCCCATAAACATTTCTTAATATTTATTTTACATCAATTTCAACCCTAGCCCAACATTGGCCCAAGTTAGCCCAATTCGACCTACATCGGCCCATTCACCAAAAGAATTCAAATCCAACCCAATTCAAGTCCAAACTACCCCAAATTTGCTTCAAGTCACTCATGACACATCCATGAGCTAAACCCAATAATTATTTGGCCCAACCTCTTTACAAAATTTCATCCCAAAATCCATTTTAAAATTCAAGAGCCCACTTTCCTAATCCATCTTAAAAGCCCATCTAAAACCCTTTCAAAAAAAGCCCAAAATTCTTCCAAGGCCCATATGACATTTCCCCTCATCATACTTTCAATTAAAATCATCCCTAAGTCCTAAATTCATCATCAAATAATTCCAAATCAAGCCTCATGCCAAATCACCCCTAAATACCAAAATTTTCCTTAAATCCATTTCCATGAAATCGACTTTACTTTTCCCAAGCCAAATGGAGCCATGGAGCCATGCATAAGCCATATGCAAGCCATAAGAGCCTCTTTACATGTCACCATGCCATTTTGGGCAAAAGGAGGAGGCTCTTTCCTTAATTCCTAAAGGTGATTAACCACTTCCATGTTTCCACTAAACCATGCTTAAGCCTAATCGTGCTTGGATGGTGACTTGACCCTACCGATTATGCCGAGCCAAATCACTTTTCCCTCACCCAAAACCAGCCTCGGGTGGTGCACCTAGCCCAAATGGGTGGGTCGACCCATTTAGGTTCAAATCTAGCCCATGCCCCATTCCACTTCGGATCAAAGCCTTTACACATGTCCATGGCCAATCGATCGCACAAACCTCCAGCCCCCGACCCACCCGACCTCGAGGGTGACCCATGCCTCGGCCGGCCGCCACTGTGCCGCCGGAAAACACCATGGCCGAGAGCTCACATGTGAGCCAACATTGAAATTCTCACTGGCCGAGCCGCCCCATCCCTACGGGTCACCACGGCCGATCCTCTCCTCACCGCAGCAAACTCGATCCCAAGCCCTAACTCCCCCGGGAGGCCTTCCACCCTCTCCTATTTAAACCCCTCACCCTCTCGGCCAAAGGGGAGCCAAGCACAAACCTCGCCGAAACTCGCCAAAATTGTTTCAAACCCTTCACCATCCCGAGAGCAAGCTTGATCCCCAAATGTCAATTTGCCCTAATCCCCACCAACAGAGCCCAATTTCTCAACCGAAATTCCACCCAAAACCAGGACACTTTGCCACAGCTGAGCCAATCCTCAAATCGACCGGTCCTACACCTTCACCGGACCAAGAGGAGAAGTTTCCCACCGAAAGCCCCATCTCCAAAGCCACCCAGCTTGCTCCAACCTCCAAGCTTTGTGGATCTGACCGTGGTCACTTTCATAGCTAGCAATCCACTGCACTCAGAGACTTCATCCGGAGCTCACGGACCCAATCGAAGGTGCAACAACTCTCGATCAAGCCACACTTCTCCGAGCTAAGGTATGAGTTAACTATTCATCCCGAGCTTCCGGAGATTCTCCATTTCAAATGCCTTAGTTTCAATGCATGTTAGCCGTATAGATGTGTTCGTCTCTTCAAGACGAATCCATAGAGCATAAGAACATGAAAATCCATCGAGAATCGAGCGAGATCTGTGGATTTAGTGTGGACGGCTCTCGTGCGAGAACACTGGGGACGATGAACGGATGCCGTCCATTCGATACACGCGCGCACGGACGGCCAGGATCGCGCCGACCAGGAGACGCGTACGAGAACCGCGGGGCCCGGCCGCCGACTCGATGGCGGCGCCGAACGGGAGCGCGACACGCGGCGTCTCGGAGTCGCCGAGGCTCGACGCGGCGCCGCGTGGATAAATAGAAAATTAGGGTATTTTTCTATTTATTTAATTCCCTAAACTTCAAAAATTCATATCTCTCGTGTAGAAAAATCACAAAAATAAAATAAAAATACCCCTCGCTCAGTGGAATGCAGGAGAATAATGTGGAAAAGTAAATCATTTAATTTAATTAAGTATTTTATTTTTTATGATTTATTTACTCTCTCGCATACATTTAATTCTCCATGCATGTATACAATTCACCATGGCATGAGACCATAGTGGCTTTGAAGCCTCCGAACTCGGGAACATTCCCCGAATTTTCCAAGGTCGTAGGCCATCTCTCGTGAAAAGTTATTTATTTTTCAAATGCATGTTGTCGTTTTCGAGTATTTTAATTCCAAAAATTAGCATGTTGTGAAATAAATTCTAGAAATATTTGGTGATGTTCCTTATGACCAGAGAACTCTAGGAAAAATAGGACTTCGAGTTAATTCACTCGCATTAACCCTAATCGCTTAAACACCTAAAATAGGTCTTTAATTAATTAGAGTTAACCAGGCATCAAATTGACTTGAAATCAATTCTCCACTGACCTTTAGGATCAGAGGAATCCACCATAAAAATTTGAAGTCAATTGACTCGGTTAGCCCCACTAATTGGGTCGATTAAGCCACTTAGCCATTTTAAACTTTAAAAATTCATAACTTTTAAAATATTTTTTTAAAATTCACCAAATTGGTTTTGGAGCCTCTCTGATATCAGGGGAACCCAAGAAAATTAAAATTTCAATTTTCTAAAAAAGTTGATTTTTAATAATATTTTAATATTTTTAATAATTAAAAAATAATAAAAATCACAAAAATAATAAAATTCACCAAAATGTCACATTTTGAATTTTAATCACTTAGGAACAAATCCCACATTTTTCCTAAGTCTATTTAGTGAGATATTAAATTTTAAAGCCCTAGGGTAATTTTAAAATTAAAAAAATGTATTTTCTAGCATTTTCACTAAAATAATTATTATAAATCATAGAAAAATCAGAAAATTGCAAAATTTGTTTCTCTGGTTTCCTTGATATCAGAGAGATTTTTGAAAAATATAAAATCCATTTTTCAACATTTATCTTATTTTTAAATTAATTAACACTCCAAAACTCAAAATAATTATAATAAAAATAATATAATTCAAAAAATCACCAAAATTGGTCCAAGTGCTTCTCTGGTCATTAGGAATGTCCCCTAATTTTCTTAAGGACAGAAACTTTTCCCTTGGTCATGTTATCAAATTTTCCTTGAAAATCTCTATTTTCCACCAAAAATAATTATATAAATAAATTAAATACAGAAAAATCACATTTTCTCCTCTCATGTCTTTATTGACATATGAGTAAAGTCACATAAAAATTTCAAGTTCATTTGAGTTCAATTTAGTGAGTTATGAAATTATTAAGCTTAAAGGGTAAAATGGTAATTAAAATCTTTAATCCTTAATTAAAACTTTAGGTTTAATAAAAAATCAACAAGTAAAATATTTGATCCTAATCTGATTTGATGATTGAAATTTAAATAATTAAAGGGTAGAAACCCATTAAATAATTTTAAAATGATTAAACTTTAATTAAATAATAGATTAAATTCGAAGAATAATAAAATCGAATTATTAAAATAAGGGATCTTTATTAGGAAGAGATTTATTCTTTAATTTAAAAATCCCTAAATTAATTATATCAACTAATACTCAATTTTTAATTAAAATGATAACTCAAATTTAAAATATTAAAAGACTTAATTTCAATTAAAATTAAAAATAAAGTAAATTAAAGATAAATTAAATTAAGATTAAATTTAAAAATTAAATTAAATTAAATTTAATAATTAAATTAAATTAAATTAAACAATTAAATTAAATTAATTAAAATTAAATTAAATTAAATAATTAAATTAAATTAAATAATTAAACAATTAAATTAAATTAATTAAAATTAAATTAAATTAAATCAAACAATTAAATTAAATTAAATTAAAATTAAATTAAATTAAATTAAACAATTAAATTAAATTAAATTAAATAATTAAAATTAAATTAAATTAAATTAAATAATTAAATTAAAGTTAAATCAAATCAAATTAATTAAACACCAAGTCAAATTAAATCAACTATGTTAAACTAAATTAAAACTCAATTAAATTAAGTTAAATTAAATATAACATCACCTAAGACATAAAAGAAATTAAATATAAAACAACTCGAACACTATTCCAAATTTAAACTCTTTAACTTAAACCAAATCATTCGAATACTAACTCGCCTTCGAAAGCTTTAGTTATTATAACTCCTAAATGAAACATTAAATGGAGTGTTACTTCACTCATAGTGATATTCAAACGTCCTAGTTCACCGAGCAAGTTAACAAGACTTGAAAACCTCTGACGATCGATTCATTTATATAATTAAATTCATTTCGACTTAAACAATCCTGAAATATCGAAAAGATGTTTAAGATCCTTCTTAAGCACTTTCTCAATATGATAAGATATTTATAAGAACAATCGAATTCGATTATTCTTTCGATGAAGAAAATCGTCCTTAAACCAAAACACAAAGAACCTAGACGTCATAGAAAATGACTAGCATATGGATTAGAATTTGGTAGAAAACCATAACCTTTCCCTACCTTTACCTAGAACTTGTTTAAATATTCTAATCGTGTTTTAAGTGCAATCAGATGACGGAAGACCCTCCAGTGCACGCTTTTATTTTATCGCAATTTACTTTCTTGCAATTTACATTATTGCAATTTACTTTGTAGAATCGCGTTTATTTTTCTCGTATGATAAAACAACTCGTTGTATGAAAACTCACACCTTTAGGATAGCCCCCTAAAACCGAAACCAAAATTAAATTAAAAGTCATCGTAAGATAAAATTCACCGCCACAACATTTCAAAATATAAAACAACTCAAAATTTAATCACAAACAGTAACACAAAACTACAATCGCAACTAAATTAAAACGTCCTCGTTGGATGATCGGGAATACCTCTGATGATGTAACCTACGTGTTGCTAACTGGATTTCCCACGGTCTAAATGAAAGTGTGGAACTCATTCAGCCGAGTTTAGCAAATTCATCCTGACTAAGTGAATCCGATAAAAATAATGATGCCGAAGGATGGAACCGCTGGATCTTAACCTGTGTCGTTATAATCAACTTTAAGATTTGTTTTAAATAAAACATAAAAAACACTTCGGAAATTAAGATTTTCTCTAAACCAAAACACTTTTCTCAACTCCCCGATTTATGATTTCTAAAACTAAACCTCTCGCAACAACAAGGAGCTCTGAGCATGATGGGCAAGACGACCATCGTCATCGCAAAACCCGAGTCTACTTCAAAGAAACTTTTCCTAGAATTAAAACAACCAAGCCATAGGACTTCGAGGTAGCTTCGCTCTAGTGCAACATAAATCCTCAACTCTTCGTTGTGCATTCGTATCGCAAATTAAGCCCTAACCGGTCTTAGATTCCGAGGTAGTCGTCCGATACGACATAAACCCTCACATTTTCTGAGCTATTTGTTTGATTTTATCATACAAATATAAGCCCTAATTAATTAAAATCGACAAGATCGAAATACTAAATAAACATTAGGACTTTCCTAAATTCAAGCCAAACGATAGATAGTCGGAAATTATCGAAGTTCACTTCGAATCAGCTGATTTCTCCTACCTTTCTTCCTTTGGATTCACAAAACAAAATGTTCCAAAAATTTGATCCATTCCCTATCGAAACTTCAAAATTCAATCTTCAAAACCTTAAACTTCAAATTCTCGAGAGCAGTAATCATCGATTATTATCGAGAGTTTTCTTAGGTGATTCCCGTCACTTAAGATGTAATTAACTATGTGGGCTTGCCTCTTATAGGAATTTTAAAGAACCTGTGTAATATAAACCCCGTTTAATGTTTTCATATTAAGCTGTGGAAACTGCGTTTGCTTATAAAATTGGTTCGCGTACCAAACGCAGACGTCCGATGTCACTAATCTATCATAGGCTCACCTTTAAGTACAAGCGCCCATCCATGCGATGCCGGTTGTGTGCATCTCGGGGCAGACTGGTTCATGCTAGATGGTGGATCCCAATTCTAGTCCTCTAAGATAGTCAAAGGAAAAGCCTAAGGCTAGATCCTAAGTACTAAAGAGAAGAAGAGAAGACCTCATCAAAAATGAGGTCAACACTTTATATCTGCAATTTAACTGTCAAATTCTTGCAATAAAAGTATCCATCAGATTAAGTGGGATTTGGGATCCTACTTAGTCACAAGATATTTGATAGCTGAGTGGTCAGCACATACTTTTACCTTATTTCCGAT
>JAKZJZ010001412.1:0-28075 GCA_022702705.1 Papilionanthe hookeriana x Papilionanthe teres
TGTTGTCTCCCTTGGAATTGGAAGCCATGAGATCAAGAATTAGTGATCCTTTCCCTTAACACTGATCACAATTAACCCAAAATGACGAGTTATAGGAGTTAAGTAGAAAAAATTTGGGCAAAAACTATTAATAAGAAGTTTTTGACTAGTTTTTAAACCGCAGCACCTAGGCGTCAGATTTGGGTGTCTAGTCGTCAGGCTTCTGGTAAGATGGTGCTTAGGTACCAGTTTTAGGCACTTAAGCTCTAATGCACAATTTTGCCCCGCCTCGCCTAAGGTCAAATAACACTCATACCTTCTTTTAGATCAATAATTATAGTGTTTTATGCATTTTTTTAGCATCTAGGTCTCCAAAGCACAAGGAATTCAACTATTACACAAATCTCAAATAAAAACAAACTTATATCAAAGATAACTATGGGTTGCCTCCCACAAAGTGCTTGGTTTAACATTGTCAACTCGACATTACCAATCATTACTCTAGTTGATCCAACAATAAGACCTCAATATCAATATGTTTGTGTCCATAAAAGTAAGGTTTCAACCTATGTCCATTAACTTTAAATATTTTTTTTAGTAGTGGGATCTCCAATTTCCACTATTTAATATGGCTAGATGATGCACCAAAAATATGTTTGATTTTTCATATATATTTTGTACTCATTTTTGGTGATATTGCACTTTAATGGAAGATATTTTTCATGTTTTACTGCAGGTATGATGATTTTAGGTAAATGGAGCAAAAATAAGTGAAAATGAACGAATTTGGAGAGAAAAAAGGCAAAAACCCGATTTTTGAAGTTCTGACACCGATGTTGACCTCATTTTTGATGAGGTCTTCCTTTTCTTCTTTTTAGTGCTTAGGATCTAGCCTTAGGCTTTTCCTTTGACTATCTTAGAGGACTAGAATTGGGACCCGCCTTTTAGAAATTCAAACCACTTCTAAACTCCCCGCAAACTCCACAAACTTGACTATAGACCCCTAATCACCTAGAGGGTTGAAATCAAATATGGAAGTTTAAAGGATGAGTTCCTATAGGACTCTTTGGCCTTAGGATCGCCTACAGGTGGCTCGGTGCCAGTGAAGGGGCCGACATACACTACATTTCCACACTACATTTCCACACACTTCCTAAAACCACACCCATACCCAACTTGACCTCCCGACTCATGTAGGTGATTCACATGGATGGTCCTTAACCCCTAAGCCCTCGGCTAAGAGGTTAGGAACAACATAAGTGAATGCCTCAAATGAGTCCTTTCATGGCTCATATGGGCTTGAAATGGCTTCATGGCTCAACCAAAATGATTTCACCCCACCCAAATTCACCCAATCTTCAATTTCCCAAATTTTCAATTTTTGACCCCGGGACCCTACACCCGCTAGCTTACCCAAAACCTCGAATTACCCAAATTTTCGCAAAATCTCCAAATTACCTAAAATTTTCCAAAATCAATCCCAAACACCTCCACATCACTCAAATTGATCATCCATACCCAAAAATACCAAAAATTCCAAGAAAACCCCCCAATACCCTCCAAATACCCAAAATACCCTTCTTGGCCTAAAAATCCAAAAATTCAGAAAATTCCCAGAAAATTCCAGAAAATCCCAAATATTCCCAATTTCATTTTGTCCAACTACACCATGGGCCAATTTTGTCAATTTACCCTACTTTTGTCAAAACCCCCAAATCGACCCATTTTAACCCAAAGTGGACCCAATGTCAAACCAAACATACCCAATTGACCCCAATTTTGGTCCAATTCAATTCTAAACTTCAATTCAACATTCCCAATACCAATTTAGACCAAATCCAAGTCCAATTTGATTGACATTTGGATCCAATTTCACTTTGGGCCTTAAAGCCCAAATTTGGACCCATGACCCAAACTCAACCCAAACTAACCCAATTCAACTCCAATTAACCCCAAATCTTTTCTAAACCTTCCTTAACATCCTCATAAACAAAACACTAACATGATTTGCCCAAGATTTTGACCCAAACCCCACTCAAATTCAACCCAAAATCAAAAAGCCCAATTTTGACCTAAACCCAAATCTAACCCAAATAGGCCCAAACCTCAAAATTAAAACCCAACCAAAGCCAAAACCTCTTTGAAACACTCCCATAAACATTTCTTAATATTTATTTTACATCAATTTCAACCCTAGCCCAACATTGGCCCAAGTTAGCCCAATTTGACCTACATCAGCCCATTTACCAAATAAACCCAAATTCAACCCAATTCAAACCCAAACCACCTTAAATCTATTTCAAGTTATTCATGAAACATCCCTAAACCAAAACCAACAACTATTTGGCCCAAACCTCTACAAAAATTCCCATCCATGAACACATCCTTAAACTTAAAAGCCCACTTCCCTTAAACCTTCTTAAAAGCCCATTTCCTTCAAAATTCAAAAGCCCAAATCTACCCTAAAGCCCACATGACATCTCCATTTGTCATCCATTTAATTAAATCCATTACCTAAGTCCTAAATTCATCATCAAATAATTCCAAATCAAGCCTCATGCCAAATCACCCCTAAATACCAAAATTTTCCTTAAATCCATTTCCATGAAATTGACTTCACTTTTCCCAAGCCAAATGGAGCCATGGAGCCATGCATAAGCCATATGCAAGCCATGAGAGCTTCTTTACATGTCACCATGCCATTTTGGGCAAAAGGAGGAGGCTCTTTCCTTAACTCCTAAAGGTGGTTAACCACTTACATGATTCCACTAAACCATGCTTAAGCTTCAATCGTACTTGGATTGTGACTCGACCCCACTAATCAAGCCGATCCAAATCACTTTCTCCTCAGCCTAAACCAGGCCTCGGGTGGTGCACCTAGCCCAAATGGG
Organism: Papilionanthe hookeriana x Papilionanthe teres; assembly: GCA_022702705.1. NCBI lineage: Eukaryota > Viridiplantae > Streptophyta > Magnoliopsida > Asparagales > Orchidaceae > Papilionanthe > Papilionanthe hookeriana x Papilionanthe teres. Next base: position 2,871 of record JAKZJZ010001412.1, read on the forward strand.
TGGGTTGACCCATTTAGGTCCAAATCTAGCCATGCCCCATTCCACTTTGGATCAAAGCCTTTACACATGTCCATGGCCGATCGATTGCACAAACCTCCAGCCCCGACCCACCCGACCTTGAGGGTGACCCATGCACTGGCCGGCCGGCCACCGGGCCGCCGGAAAACACCATGGCCGAGAGCTCACATGTGAGCCAACATTGAAATTCTCACTTCGCTGAGCCGCCCCATCCCTAGTGGTCACCATGGCCGATCTTCTCCTCACTGGAGCAGCTCGATCCCAAGCCCTAACTCTCCCCGGGAGGCCCCCGCCCGACTCTATTTAAACTCCACCCCTCTCGGCCATGAGGGGAGCCAAGCACAAACCTTGCCGAAACTCGCCAAAATTGTTCCAAACCCTTCACCATCCTTAGAGCGGTTGATCCCAAGTGTCGATTTGCCCTAATCCCCACCAACAGAGCCCAATTTCTCAATCGAAATTCCACCCAAAACCAGGACACTTTGCCACGGTGAGCCAATCCTCAAATTGACTGGTCCTACACCTTCACCTGGACCAAGAGGAGAAGTTTCCCACTGAAAGCCCCATCTCCGAGCCACCGCATTGCTCCAGCCTCCAAGCTTTGTGATCGAGCCGTGGTCACTTTCATAGCTAGGCAATTCACTGCGACCGGAGACTTCATCCGGAGCTTGCATGGGACCCAATCGAAGGTGCAACAACTCTCGCATTGAAGCCACACTTCTCCGAGCTAAGGTATGAGTTAACTATTCATCCCGAGCTTCCGGAGATTCTCCATTTCAAATGCCTTAGTTTCAATGCATGTTAGCCGTATAGATGTGTTCGTCTCTTCAAGACGAATCCATAGAGCATAAGAACATGAAAATCCATTGAGAATCGAGTGAGATCTTAGGGATTTAGTGTGGACGGCTCTCGGGTGAGAACACTTGGGGACGATGAACGGATGCCGTCCATTCGATACACGCGCGCACGGACGGCCGGGATTGCGTCGGACCGGGAGACGGTACGAGAACCGCGGGGCCCGGCCGCCGACTCGGGTGGCGGCGTCGAATGGGAGCGCGACGCGTGTGCGTTCGGAGTCGCCGAGGTTGACGCGGCGCCGCGTGGATAAATAGAAAATTAGGGTATTTTTCTATTTATTTAATTCCCTAAACTTCAAAAATTCATATCTCCGTGTAGAAAAATCACAAAAATAAAATAAAAATACCCTCTTGCTCGAGTGAACAGAGGAGAATAATGTGGAAAAGAAATCATTTAATTTAATTAAGTATTTTATTTTTTATGATTTATTTACTCTCTGCATACATTTAATTCTCCATGCATGTATACAATACACCATGGCATGAGACCATAGGGCTTTTGAAGCCTCTGAACTTGGGAACATTCCCTGAATTTTCCAAGGTCGGAGGCCATCTCTGTGAAAAGTTATTTATTTTTCAAATGCATGTTGTCGTTTTGAGTATTTTAATTCCAAAAATTAGCATGTTGTGAAATAAATTCTAGAAATATTTGGTGATGTTCCTTATGACCAGAGAACTCTAGGAAAAATAGGACTTGAGTTAATTCACTCGGATTAACCCTAATCGGCTTAAACACCTAAAATAGGTCTTTAATTAATTAGAGTTAACCAGGCATCAAATTGACTTGAAATCAATTCTCCACTGACCTTTAGGATCAGAGGAATCCACCATAAAAATTTGAAGTCAATTGGACTTGGTTAGCCCCACTAATTGGGTTGATTAAGTCACTTAGCCATTTTAAACTTTAAAAATTCATAACTTTTAAAATATTTTTTAAAAATTCACCAAATTGGTTTTGGAGCCTCTCTGATATCAGGGGAATCTAAGAAAATTAAAATTTCAATTTTATGAAAAAGTTGATTTTTAATAATATTTTAATATTTTTAATAATTAAAAAATAATAAAAATCACAAAAATAATAAAATTCACCAAAATGTCACATTTTGAATTTTAATCACTTAGGAACAAATCCCACATTTTTCCTAAGTCTATTTAGTGAGATATTAAATTTTAAAGCCCTAGGGTAATTTTAAAATTAAAAAAATGTATTTTCTAGCATTTTCACTAAAATAATGATTATAAATCATAGAAAAATCAGAAAATTGCAAAATTTGATTCTCTGGTTTCCTTGATATCAGAGAGATTTTTGAAAAATATAAAATCCATTTTTCAACATTTATCTTATTTTTAAATTAATTAACACTCCAAAACTCAAAATAATTATAATAAAAATAATATAATTCAAAAAATCACCAAAATTGGTCCAAGTGCTTCTCTGGTCATTAGGAATGTCCCCTAATTTTCTTAAGGACAGAAACTTTTCCCTTGGTCATGTTATCAAATTTTCCTTGAAAATCTCTATTTTCCACCAAAAATAATTATATAAATAAATTAAATACAGAAAAATCACATTTTCTCCTCTCATGTCTTTATTGACATATGAGTAAAGTCACATAAAAATTTCAAGTTCATTTAAGTTCAATTTAGTGAGTTATGAAATTATTAAGCTTAAAGGGTAAAATGGTAATTAAAATCTTTAATCCTTAATTAAAACTTTAGGTTTAATAAAAAATCAACAAGTAAAATATTTGATCCTAATCTGATTTGGATGATTGAAATTTAAATAATTAAAGGGTAGAAACCCATTAAATAATTTTAAAATGATTAAACTTTAATTAAATAATAGATTAAATTTGGAAGAATAATAAAATTGGAATTATTAAAATAAGGGATCTTTATTAGGAAGAGATTTATTCTTTAATTTAAAAATCCCTAAATTAATTATATCAACTAATACTCAATTTTTAATTAAAATGATAACTCAAATTTAAAATATTAAAAGACTTAATTTCAATTAAAATTAAAAATAAAGTAAATTAAAGATAAATTAAATTAAGATTAAATTTAATAATTAAATTAAATTAAATTAAATAATTAAATTAAATTAAATAATTAAACAATTAAATTAAATTAATTAAAATTAAATTAAATTAAATCAAACAATTAAATTAAATAATTAAAATTAAATTAAATTAAATTAAATAATTAAATTAAAGTTAAATCAAATCAAATTAATTAAACACCAAGTCAAATTAAATTGAACTATGTTAAACTAAATTAAAACTCAATTAAATTAAGTTAAATTAAATATAACATCACCTAAGACATAAAAGAAATTAAATATAAAACAACTTGAACACTATTCCAAATTTAAACTCTTTAACTTAAACCAAATCATTCGAATACTAACTTACCCTCGAAAGCTTTAGTTATTATAGCTCCTAAATAAAACATTAAATGAAGTGTCACTTCACTCATAGGATATTCAAATGTCCTAGTTCAATCGAAGCAAATTAACAAGACTTGAAAACCTCGGACGATTGATTCATTTATATAATTAAATTCATTTGGACTTAAAATAATCCTAGAAATATCGAAAAGATGTTTAAGATCCTTCTTAAGCACTTCCTCAATATAATAGGATATTTATAAGAACAATTGAATTTGATTATTCTTCGATGAAGAAAATCGTCCTTAAACCAAAACCCAAAGAACCTAGACGTCATAGGAGATGACTCAGTCATAGTGATTGTGAATTTGGTAGAAAACCATAACCTTTCCCTTAGCTTTACCTAGAACTTGCTTAAATATTCTAATTGTGTTTTAAGTGCAGCTTGGGATGACGGGAAGACCCTCCGAGTACGCTTTTATTTTATTGCAATTTACTTTCTTGCAATTTACTTTCTTGCAATTTACTGCGAAATGCATTTTACTTTTCTTGCATGATAAAACAACAGCTGCATGAAAACCCACACCTTTAGGATAGCCCCTAAAACCGAAACCAAAATTAAGTTAAAAGTCATTGCAAGATAAAATTCACCGCCACAACATTTCAAAATATAAAACAACTCAAAATTTAATCACAAATGTAACACAAAACTACAATTACAACTAAATTAAAACGTCCCATTGGATGATCGGGAATACCTCGGATGATGTAACCTACGTGTTGCTAACGGGATTTCCCACGGTCTAAATGAAAGTGTGGAACTCATTCGACTGAGTTTAGCAAATTCATCCGGACTAAGTGAATCCGATAAAAATAATGATGCCGAAGGATGGAACCGTGGATCTTAACCAGTATCGTTATAATCAACTTTAAGATTTGTTTTAAATAAAACATAAAAAACACCGGAAATTAAGATTTTCTCTAAACCAAAACACTTTTCTCAACTCCTAATTTATGATTTCTAAAATTAAACCTCTGCAACAACAAGGAGCTCGGAGCATGGTGGGCAAAGACGACCATCGTCATCAAGAAAACTCGAGTCTACTTCAAAGAAACTTTCCTAGAATTAAAACAACCAAGCCATAGGACTTCGAGGTAGCTTACGCTAGTGCAACATAAATCCTCAACTCTTCGTTAGGCATTTGCATTGCAAATTAAGCCCTAACCGGTCTTAGGATTCCGAGGTAGTCGTCCGATACGACAATAAACCCTCACATCTTCTGTGCTATTTCGTTTGATTTTATCATACAAATATAAGCCCTAATTAATTGAAATTGGCAAGATTGAAATATCAAATAAACATTAGGACTTTCCTAAATTCAAGCCAAACGATAGGATAGTCGGGAAATTATCGAAGTTCACTTCGAATCGGTGATTTCTCCTACCTTTCTTCCTTTGGATTCACAAAACAAAATGTTCCAAAAATTTGATCCATTCCCTATCGAAACTTCAAAATTCAATCTTTGAAAACCTTAAACTTTGAAATTCTTGAGAGCGAATCATTGATTATTATCGAGAGTTTTCTTAGGTGATTCCCGTCACTTAAGATGTAATTAACTATGTGGGCTTGCCCTTATAGTGGAATTTTAAAGAACCTGAGTAATATAAACCCCGTTTAATGTTTTCATATTAAGCAGGGAAACTTGTCGGCTTATAAAATTGGTTCACGTACCAAACGGATGTCACTAATCTTCTAGTTTATTTAATCAAGCCCCACCATCAAGCAGTGTGTCTATCCTTAGGGATAGTGTACACGGCTTGTGGTGCGGTGCTCGTCTATATAAACTATTTGGGATGTGAGGTCGGTTTAATTTCATATCTTAAAATCTTCAAATTTAAAATTATTTCCAAAATCAAATACTACCTTTTCAAATTAAATTAAATTAAAAATTCGCCGACAGATTTCTGTTAGGCGACCCCTCTTCAAAATAAAACACGACTCTAAAAAAAAAATAAGCCGCACAGGATTTCTGGCGACTCCGCTGGGGAATATTCCTCTCTCCATTATAATCAAATAATTCTGCTTTCAAAAATCGGTAGTGTATCCATGTCCCTAATGGATCAAACTACCCCTCTTTCCGTTGGAATACTATGTTCATTTCTATCTCGAACAAGTATAGCCAACATTCTCTCGGATTTAGGAGCCACTCGTTTAGACACCCCTAAACAGAGAGGTTCCGAGATCCTTTTACCTCATTTCGAGGTGGGGTGGACCCCCAATAGGTGTTAGTTTAGGAGTGATCCTTCGAGCTCGGGAAGTCTTGCTTAAGACTTTCTTTTCCTTTCTGAATCGGTTTCCTTACCTTCTCTACACCTTTGAACGTTCCGTTCTAAATAAACAAACCCTCTAATAAATGATTCTTTTAACAAATGATTCTTTTTATAAATACATGAACAAAGAATGAGTTCGGACTCTTTTTAATTCCTTTCTTTTCGTCCCGAAGAAAAGAAGCATAACTCGGGACCGACAAACCGAATCTACCTTGCAGAAATGGAAGCCCCGAAACCGATTTTCTCCTTCACCAACGGATCGGACTTCGCCGTCTATAAGGATGAACTCGCCCGACAATGGGGTCATCCGATTCGGACAGGGGTTCGAAAACACGAACATCAAGGTCACCGACGTCTCCCTCTTTGCACCGACGAACAAGGTATCCGAGCCGAGGAACCACTCGCTCGAGTTCAACCTTAGGTCGACCCAAAAGTTTCCTCCCCGCAAAGGGTCCCGACTAGGAGGAGTACCGCTCGTCCGCAGAGGACCGTTCTCACTACCCCCACCGGTCTAGTTGTTTCGCACCTACCCCGACTTCGCCAAATCAAAGGGGAAAGAAATCCGGAACTATGGTAAACCCGTTACCGTGGAGGGTACGGATCTTCCCGTAAGACCTTCGTCTTCGAAATCGGGTCTAGTTCGAAGATTCCGTCGCCGACAAAGACCCAAAGAAGAAATAGAAATAGAAGGATCGCCAGGGAAGCCGTAGCCGCCGAGATTGCTTTCCCGGAGGAAATTCCGAACTCGCCGAATATACACCGCCGCCGAATATACACCACCGCCCGACTACATACCACTTTTGGGAGGAAGCGAAGTTCCATCCCTCTCCGCCGCAGAGGATGAGGAGAATGTTCGCAAGATTGTCGCCACATTACCACGACCCGCATACTACAACGATAGCCGCAAGAAAAGAACTAGAACTACGCCGTTTGCTCGACCGCAAACTTTGGTAGAAAAGCTAGCAAAGAAGGAAAACCGCCCCGTGTCGGAAATTCTACGAAGGATAGGACGGGTGCCGGTCAAATCCCGTCTCGGGCCCCGAGTAGAGCCCGTCGTCATGATAGAAAAGCCAAGCAAGAGAATGAAGGCTAGCCCGCCCGTCGTAGTATCGGGATTGACGGATTAGGGAGGATACCACCTTCCAACGATTTGGCCGTGGACCATCCGGTCATAGACCTTCCGTCGCTAGAAGGATGGTGTGGCGTCCCACTACGGGGCGATCGAGACCGAAACGAAGCACTCGAGAGAGAAAGTCTCGCCGGGAGGCCGGAATCCGAAGAAAGTGCTACCGCGATGAAGGGGACTCGTGAAAAAGGACCCGGCAACCATCGCATGACAACCACAAAGATACACAGAAAGCTCCGCTAGAAGATGCCATGGAAAAGCCGAGAACCGACATCCGACGGTTGGCGAAAGAAAGAGAAGAAAAGTTCGGAGATGAGATCGACTCATCGGAATTCATGGACAACGAATATGCGTAAATCAACATGGTTGAGACACGAGCTTCATCATCTTCTCAAGGTGCTCCCGCGCACCGCAGAAGAGAGGAGCCGGAACCGATGAAGAGACAGCCTTCAGGAAAAGGACGACACGATCGCTCAAATGGCGAAGAGGATGGAAGAGATGGCCATAGCTCTAGCCACTCTCCAAAGTCAAGTACAACCACATGCAGAGACACCCCCGTAAGTCATTCACCTCGTAGACGGAGGGAAGGAAATTACATCCGTCAATGGGGATGACCAACGAAAAAGGATACAACACAAAGTATGATCCCCGAAAAGGATATCAAGAACTTGGTAGAACGACAGAAGCGAGAAGCCCTAAGCACAATCGAAGAACGGGACATCTATTCGGACGGCAGACCTTACCCGGAAGAATTCGACGCCGTCCAATACCCAAAGGGCTTCGTACCACCTCCGTTTAAAACCTTCGACGGAACCGGAACCCCCGACAAGCATGTTGCACACTTTCGGCCGCTTGTTGCAATGCCGGCGGGAGCGATGCGCTACTCTTCCGACAGCTTGTTAGCGTCCGTCGTGGATCGCCTTCGACCGGTATGCGAATTACCCAACGGATCCGTAAAGACATTCTCGCAGCTAGAGAGCCTCTTCATTAAGCGATTTGTCGGAGCCTCAGCACCACATCACTATATGTGATTTAGTGGTAGAGAAACAAAGACCGAATGAAACTCTAGTGGATTACATACTTCGATGGAGAAATTTAAGTATGAAGTGTGAACCACAACTCGCAAGAACAACATGCAATCGGCATCTCGCTTAAAAGCATTCACGGCCCGATAAGCACTTCTCCTCAAGGGATTCACTATTAAGACTTTCGAGAAGTTGTTAAGCAAGGCCGGAAGCTTGCAAGAAGAGGCGAAGCAATTAAGTTTTGCCGACAAGACGGACAAGCGAAGCCGGTGAAGACTTTCGAAAAGAAATCTGGGTCGCTGCAGCGAGTTGACAAAGGCAAACAACCGATGCAAATACCACCGAACGGCCGCAAGCAACCACAACAAAATTACCAAGAACCCCGGTCCAGACTATCGGTCGTCTCCGCAGTATGAACAACCGTCTCGTCCGCAACGTACATCGAGGGAGCTTCGAGCAGAGAATATCCGTTCAAAAATGAAGCAAGCACCAAAGATGTTCCGTAGCTTAATGAAAACTCCGGATTTCCACTGCCGCAGCCCAAAAGACCGCAGGAAGTCAACAAGAAAGGTGATCCCAACTTTTGCCCCTACCATCTGGATGCTCGGGCACAAGATGAAGACCGCATTACCTTCAAAAGTTGGCTCAACGACAACCTTCGGAAAGGAAATATAACAATCCCGAAGGAGTACATGAAGGAACCCCGTAAAGGAGGTTCCGTCAATGTTATCTCAACCGATCCCGTCATTCCGATAGATCCCTATGCAACCGACGATGGATGGACTACCGCTCGACGAGATCTTCGAAGAAGATTTTAGACAACATCCGAACCGCTTCGGTGCGAGCTTCAATTCGTAGTTCGAGACCCGTTAAGCCGGTACTATCACTTGCGATAGAAGAACCACCTCGACAGGAGACAATCGAAGAGAAGAAGAAAATCGACGAAGAAGAGGGGACCGAGATTCCTAAGGCTGCACTAGGGGCCGCTTATCCTAGGATAGTTGTTTCCGATTCGGGGAGAAATCCCTCGAACCTCTCGATTTTGTATGATTATCCGCTCACTTCGGTGGGATCATATAATGATAAGGGTGATGGCGTTGGCTACGTTTTGATCGTTTCTAACGATTGCGTAATTAGCGACAATCCGGCGTCGATTTCGATACCAACAACAATTCTCAAATCATACAAGATCTCGACGATCAAAATGACGAAGAAGGCATCCATCAAGGAGGCTACGAGAGTTCAACAAGCAACGGATCTATCTCTGAGTTTCAAGGAGCTCCAGTTACGATAGAGTTAGAGCCTTCAGATTTGGAAGATAATCCGAAGAGCCAGCTCATTCCGATTCAGGAGGAGACACCGACAAACTCAATACTAGATTCGAAGAAATTACGAAGTCAACCTAAGAAATGGAAAAGTTCTACCTCCGAGAATGGGTCCAAAAGACAAAGGAAAGCGTGTGGTTGTTCAAGAAGAACCAACCCCAGCAGAAGAAATACCCATTCGAGAAGAAGCCGAGACGCAGGAGAACAAAGTGGACTACAACGTGCTAGCCCATCTTAGGAAACTACCGCCAAACCGAGCATCTACGATGCTCTCATCTTATCAAAGGAGATGAGGGAAGCTCGATCGAGGCCTTACTTCGATCCGGAAATTTCGCTTAGCTCAAATGGCCGGAGATTCCTTGGATGAGGTTTGCTCGTTAAAGGAACAGCGAGGTGTTACCTTCACGTACAATGACCTACTACTTGGGACGCAGATCACAACCGACCGTTGTACATTTCGAGCTACAATCGGGAAGTTTACGCTCTCGCAGTTTTGGTGGATCCAGGAGCATCAATCAATATAATGAGTCTTCGAACACTAAGCATACTTGGAAATTGATGCTCGCGAGCTCGAGGCCGACAAAATGTTATTAAGAGGATTCAACCGTAAAGGAGAAAGAGCCCTCGGTCAATAACGCTACCGATGAAGACCGGTGATTTAGCAAAGACAACCGCAAAATTTCATATAATCGATTCGAAACGTCGTTCAACGCTCTACTCAGGCCGACCACGGATACATGAAAACAGGATGGTACCATCATCTCTACACCAAGTGCATCAAGTACTACGATGGAGGGGAACAGATGCATCAAAGGTGACTTACAACCATTCTCCGTACATGAGATCGGAGTCCATGAAGATGCAACTTATTATGCACCGCCAAAGAAAACAATCTTCTCCGGAGATACCATAACAAATGAAGCAAAGAAAGTTCGAGACAACGAAGAACCCGAAGTTCTAGTCCAACAGCTCACTCACCACTCCCTTCCGCGAGATGGTGAAGGTTTCTCCACAACTCGCATCCGAGGTCGAGGCCGGGACGAGGCCGTGGTAGAGACACTAGACAATCGGACGTAAGAAACCAGCCATCAATGTTGATTGGGAAGATAGTTCTGAAGAGGAAAAAGAAATCAAGCAAGAAGCAGCAACAATAAGTCGAAAGAAGCCGCAATACAAGATCTACCTCGAAGATGAAAAGAACGAAGAATACAAATCGATGTACGAGAAGATTAACCACTACGTACATACTATGACCCTAACTCCGATCCATCCTAATAAGATCGAGGGTATGGAGGTCAAAGAGGTACGTAGTGACGGTGCAAAGCCGATCAAATTCTACCGTGGTGCTTCTTCCTCCAAAACTGAAAATAATGTACAATTCGAAGATGTCACTTCATCAGAATTAATGGAATTACCTTTCGAGTGGTACTCTCCCTGTGTTCAAAATTTAATTCAACGTGGTTTCTTACCTCGACAATGGACAAAAGGCCAATCACAACATTTTGAAAAGTTATGGAATAACTCCGCCGTCCTCCCAATTCAAAGTATGGACTCGGATTCGGCACGTAGGGTCGGCTGACGATACCGAATTTTGCTTGGTTGTCACTTGCAAGTCCAATGAAAACCGCATGGAAACTACGAGACGAACTCGAAGATTTACAAATCGAGACGCTCCACCGAATTCGAAGAAGAAATTAAATCCACAATAGATGAATTAATGGAAGTTAACTTAGGTACTAGCGAAGAGCCTAGACCTACCTTTGTTAGCTCCTTACTCAACAAAGAAGACTCCGAAGAAATAATCAAATTGTTAATGGAATTTAAGGACTCGTTTTGCTTGGAACTACGATGAAATGCCGGGATTAGCTCCGCAGGTCGCAGTCCATAAGCTAGGAGTAGATCCTACTTCGTCCCAGTCGACAAGGTCCCGTAAGAATGCGTCTAGAAATCGAACAACAAGTCATACCGAAGTTAAAAAGCTAATAGACGCTAAATTTGTCCGTGAAGAACAATACCCGACCCGGTTAGCCAATGCGGTGCCGTCGAAAGAAGAATGGTCGGATCGAATTTGTGTGGACTTCGAGAGATTTAAACAAGGCATGTCCAAAAGATGAATTCCTCTACCAATTCCGAACCGATGATCGATATTGCTTCGACACATGAAATATTCTCATTCATGGATGGATCTTCGGGATACAACCGGATAAAAATGGCTCCAGTAAGATGAAAAGCTTACAGCATTCGTAACGCCGATCGGAGTATTTTGCTACACAGTTGATGCCATTCGGACCGAAGAACGCAGGAGCAACCTACCAAAGAGCAATGACAAGAATTTTTGATGATCTCATCCACAATCAAGTCGAGTGCTACGTGGACGATGTCGTCATCAAAAGCAAAGTAAAGGAAAACCACCCGTATGATTCGAGAATTGTTTTCGAACGATTAAGACAATTTAACCTTAAGATGAATCCCTTAAAATGCGCTCTTCGGCGTCACCTCCGGAAATTCTTAGGATTCGTTGTCCGACATCGTGGAATTGAAATCGACCCGGAGAAGATTAAAGCCATCTTAGAAATGCCGCCTCCCAAAACCTTAAAACAACTACGATCTTTTCAAGGGAAGTTGGCATATCTTCGACGCTTTATCTCAAACCCGTCGTGTAGGTGTCACCTTTCTCAGCACTGAGTTAAAAAGGACGCCAAATTTATTTGGGAAGAGAAATGCCGAAGGCCTTCGAAGACATTAAACAATATTTAATGACACCTCCCGTCTTAGCAGACCTCTGGCCTCGAGTAGACCGCTGATACTTTACACCGCGGCTCTAGACGACTCCTCTGAGCCCCGTTAGCCTGTGTCAATGATGAGGGTAAAGAAAATGCTCTTTACTACTTAAGCCGTCGTTTACTTCCGACGGAAGTAAGGTATCCCGCAATTGAAAAGCATTGTTTGGCCCCGATCTTCGCCGCTCAAAAGCTCGAGCACTACATGCTTTCTCATAAGGTCAACTTGATTTCGAAGTTTAATCCATCGCAATACTCGATGACTCGTCCAACACTTTCCGGCAGACTTGCCGGATGGTCAATGATATTATTGCAATTCGATATAACTTTCGTGCCTCTCGCGTGCCGTAAAGGGACAAGTCTTAGCAGACTTCCTCGCAAAGACACCCTTTGCCGGCCGAATCTCCTCTCAATGATGATCCGCCGATGAACAAATAATGAGCCTAGAAGACCCCGATGATCGACGTTGGGAATTGTATTTCGACGGAGCATCTTCAAGACACAAAGACGAAGAATCGCAAGTGATAGTGCCCGTGAAGGCAGAATCGGGCTAATCTTTATAACACCGGAGCGGGGATGTTAAGATACTCCTACCACTCGACGAACCGTGTACAAACAACGAAGCGTAATACGAAGCCCTCATAACGGGATTGGAATTAACCATTCAAATGGGGATAACGTGACATCAACATCTACGGGGATTCACAAGTTAATCATTCAACGGATCGCACGACAATACAGAACTTTTAAACCAAGACTCGAACAAGACTTCCAAGATGCTATACAAATTGTTGAACAGATTCCAAATGTGACAATCTACAAGATTCCTAGAAAAGAGAATGCTTTAGCAGATGCTTTAGCCCGTCTCGCAAAAGAATTTGCCCGTTTGCAAGATGAATCGGTGGAAGTGTCGGCTCACTGACGTCGAGTCCTATCACAGACTCGACATAGCACACAATACACAAATCGACGAAAAGAAAAAGAATCAACTAGAAGAGTGACGAAAAACACGAAGATCGGCGACAGCCATTAATAGACTACCCGCAAACAGAAAGCTACCGCGACGATAGGTCGCCGGCCCATCGGATCAAGAAAAGAACTCGTCCTACGCATTAATAAACAACACATTATACGTGAAGGTCTTTTGATCAAATGCGGCTAAGGTGCCTAAGCGGGTCCGAGGCCCGTGAAATTGTTAAAGAGGTGCATTCAGACTCCGTGGCGCTCACCGACGGGTCCAAAGATGAAGATGAAAATTAAAAGACTAGGGTACTCACTGGCCCTCGATGATGACCGACCGCATGAAAATCGCCAAGAGCCGTCACCAATGCCAAGTGCACGGAGTGGTTCTACACCAACCTCCAAATGTGCTACACCCGACAATCGCGTCGTGGCCGTTCGAATGTTGGGGCACGTATATAGTGGGTCCGATAGAACCACCATCTTCAAAAGGACATCGTTTCATTCTTGCGGCTACGCATTACTTTTCCAAGTGGGCGTGCAGGCTCCACTTAGAGAAGTGAAAGCACACCACGTGCTACGGCTTTTCAAGAACCAAGTTGTCTACCGTTTCGGAGTGCCGCGCAGATCATCTCGTATAATGGGTCGCATTCGAAGCACACAAATCAACAATTTTGTCAGAGACACGGAATCGACCGGCGATACTCAACAATTTACTACCCAAGAGCAAACGGCCTCGCCGAGGCTTTTAATAAAACTCTCGTTCAAATCTTAAAGAAAACCCCGGACGATAATAAGAGAAATTGGCACGAGAAATTGTTAGAAGCCTTATGGGCCTACCGGACAACCTTCGAACTCCTACTCAAGCTACACCTTACGCTCCGGTGTATGGGTCCGAGGCAGATGTTACCTTTAGAGGTTCGAGCCTTCCTTCACTCGTAATTGCAATTGCAAACAAGATCACGACGAAGAAAACGCCGTACTACGACTCGAAGAATTAGAAAGCTTGGAAGGGAAAAGACTTGCAGCAGCAATGAACTTAGAACTATACCAAGCTAAGATGGTTCAAGCCCATGACAAACCGGTCCGCCCAAGAACCTTCAAGGTCGGTGACTTAGTTCTCGTTCTTAAGAGACCTATTCTCGCACACCGCAAGATAGGAGGAAAATTTGAACCCACTCGGGAAGGACCGTTTGTGGTCGAAGCAAGTATACTCGGGAGGTTCCTACCGCCTAGTGAATTGCCGTGGAGAACGACATATGCTTCCAATCAACGGACGATACTTGAAAAAATATTACGCTACCCGATGTTTCGAAGGAATGAATTCTTCATCCCTAAGAAACACGGGTGAAGTAATTACTTGTGATCGGGTCCGAACCCAAAAAATAATAAAATGTGCTAAGATAAATAAAATCATGATAATTAAGTTTTCCTTGTTTCCTTTTTCAAATCAAGATCTCTTTCCGGATCTTATCCTACTTCATTCCCGTTAAATTTCAAAATATAAGAATAATAAAAAATGTATCTTTAATAAACATTTTCTTAATGTTCTTGTTCTTAGTACGACCTCCGATCCTTTTCCTTGTCTTTTCGCAGGGAAATGTCGAACGGGCGGTTGGTCTTGAACTTTAAGAATGGCGTAAGCCTTGCACTCGATGAAAAGAGGGTGAAAGATGGAGCGATAATCGAGATTGACTCGGATTTTGCACCAGCAGGCCTACGAGACGAGGAAAGTGACCGGGTCCCGCTAACCGAGAAGAACTACCCGGCGGACAAGTGATGAAAGTGGGTGGCCCAAGCCACCAATCCAACAACAAGAAAAGAAAAGCAAACACCGAAGAAGACAAGAAAATGAAGTCCGTAGTCACTACAACTGAGGGCAGGCTTGTCGCCGCCGCGCCCGCGAGATTCAAGAAGTTCGGAGGGCTACTCTCACGGCCACGCAACGAAGAAATAAGAATCGCCGCATCCGTAAAATGTTAACAAAACTAGCCGCGGACAGCGCGATGAGACACTGCTAATGCCGGCACTCACATTTCAAGGACACCGGTTCACTCGAGAACTCGAAAAAGGAGGCCAGCTCCTAGAATAACAGAAAGAACCGGGGAAATCTCCGGAAGATCGAAGAAAGAAGGCTACCACGCCATCGGATAGAACCACCGAGCAGTGCATGACCTTGTTGCGGAAGCAACCCCGGGGATGTCCCGACAGCATCATCCCCGAGGAGCCGAGGTATGCGGGGGAACGTGAAGGGATTGAACCATATATCCCACAATATGTCACAAGGCCTCGCCATCCGCAGATCATTCCGGAATACGAGCTGGAGAGGATGCGAATGTTGAAAAGAAAACTTTCGAATACTTCGAGAGAATTAAAGGAAGAAGAATCAACATACTAGAAGGCCTCGAGCTACACACCGACGTATTCTCGCAGTATGAACAACAAGAAATCGTGGACCGTATCCGGATCCGAAAAGAATGGGCCGAGCGAGCCGCCCGAGGGAAAACACATACTCGAACCCCGGAGATGGATGCCAGTGGAAAGGAAGAATCACAATACAATGCGGATGCCGCTACAACTTTGCTCGAAGACAGGAAGGAAACCCACCGGGGATACTTCGTCATGGGCAAGTAGATCCGATGCCATTAGTTATCAAGAGAATGGTGAAAAGATTGATAACATGGAGGGTACCGCCAGCAGATTGCATACCCAATAGCCGCATTATCAACATCTACAAACAGGGTGATTGCATACCCCCACATATTGATCACCACGACTTCGTCGACCTTTCGCACGGTCTCTTTCTTGAATGAGTGCAACATCATGTTCGGATCCGACCTCCGGATAGCAGGCCCGGGCGAGTTCCGAGGGCCGACAAAGATACCTTTACCGGTGGGTTCCGTCATGATACCGCAAGGTAACGGAGCGTATATCGCAAAGCATTGCATACCGGGGTGCCAGTGGAGCGAATCTCGCTTACTTTCGTGAGGATGGACGACAAAGAAAATACCTTACCATTTCCAACCGGATCCGGAGCTAGAGAACCTCCGCCTTACGAGTCGTGAGTTACATGGGAAATATCACACCTCCAATGTACATCCAGCCGGCATCCTTGCCAAGGATGGCTTGGAAGGTGATGTTATCGACCATGTACCTCACTATTCGTATATGGATTTTTGACGGATGATTCTTTTGATGGATCAACAAAGATCATACACAGATCCGTTTCGAGTCTACATGGATTGTATGAAATATATTCCGCATCGAGTCGTACGACGTATTTTCAACATGATTGGAATGAAAGTGACCATGTCACGTTTTCGCCTTCACCTCTTTTGTGCAAATTGATCGGGAAACGCCATTAAAGTTAAATGAACTTCGAACAAAGAAATGTAAAAGAAAAAAGAGAATAAAAGAAAACTTTCTAAAAAAAAAATCCGAAAAATGACAAACACCAAGTTCACATGAACATTAAATAAACAACAAAATAAAATTTGAACCATTAAAAGATAAACGAAATCAACACAAATCTCAAATTCAATCTTTCCAAATTCCGAATCAAATTTCAATCTTTTCAAACTTCAAAATCAAATTCTATCCTTCCAAACTTCCAAATCAAACCTCAATCAAAATCTAAATCCAATCTCGATCAAGTTTCAAACTTGATCTTTCAAATTTCAAATCAAATCTTAAATCAAATTTCAATCGAGTTCAAACTCATCCTTCCAAATTTCCAAATTTCCAAATTCAATCTTTCCAGCATTTCAAGTCTCAATCAAATCAAAATTCAAAACTTTCGAGTCGAGGATTTTACATCCAAGATCGCACCGCTTTAGGATTCTTTTCCTATCAGCACCGAAATACATCAAATTCAAACCTTTTGGGTCGAGGATTTTACATCCAAGACCGCATCGCTTTAGGATTCTCTTCCTATCGCACCGAAATACATCAAAATTCAAAACTTTTGAGTCGAGGATTTTACATCCAAGACCGCACTCGCTTTAGGATTCTCTTCCTATCGCACCGAAATACATCAAAATTCAAAACTTTTGGGTCGAGGATTTTACATCCAAGACCGCACCGCTTTAGGATTCTCTTCCTATCAGCACCGAAATACATCAAAATTCAAACTTTTCGAGTCGAGGATTTTACATCCAAGACCGCACCGCTTTAGGATTCTCTTCCTATCGCACCGAAATACATCAAAATTCAAACTTTTGAGTCGAGGATTTTACATCCAAGACCGCACCGCTTTAGGATTCTCTTCCTATCGTACCGAAATACATCAAAATTCAAACTTTTGGGTCGAGGATTTTACATCCAAGACCGCACCGCTTTAGGATTCTTTCCCTATCGCACCGAAATACATCAAATTCAAACCTTTGGGTCGAGGATTTTACATCCAAGACCGCATTGCTTTAGGATCATTTCCCTATCGCAATGAAATACATCAAAATCAAACTCTCGAGGTTAAGGATTTTACATCCAACACCACTTTGCTCTGAGATATCTTCTCATTGCAACGATTCAATCTAATCAATTCAATTTTCTTTCGAGGTTGGAGATGTTACATCTAAAACCTCAAAATCCTAATTTTCATTTCAAATCAAATCCCTCAAATTAATTTCGACAAAACTTCAATCTAAATCGAAACTCCAAACTAAAATTTAAACTCACACATCAAAACATAAATCGAAGCAAAATAAAATCTAAATCGAAATTCCCTCGCATCATGTGATTTGGGATTTACCTCCTTTTCCTTTCCCTGCCGAGAGTTCAAGAATCTCCGGTTCCGCAGATATACTCGACACTCCCCAAGCAGAAACTCTTCTACTTCGTCCTAAGTTCGTCACTTGGACATCCGTGTTGGTTTCGTTGATCGCTTCGGCCAACACCAATACGCGCGGTGTGCTCCGTCACTCACCACACCTATCGGGGTCCATTTGTTGACCTCATTTTTGATGAGGTCTTCCTTTTCTTCTTTTTAGTGCTTAGGATCTAGCCTCAGGCTTTTCCTTTCGACTATCTTAGAGGACTAGAATCGGGACCCGCCTTTTAGAAATTCAAACCACTTCTAAACTCCCCGCAAACTCCACAAACTTGACTATAGACCCCTAATCACCTAGAGGGTTGAAATCAAATATGGAAGTTTAAAGGATGAGTTCCTATAGGACTCTTCGGCCTTAGGACCGCCTCCGAGCGGCCCTGGTCCGGTGAAGGGGCCGACATACACTACATTTCCACACTACATTTCCACACACTTCCTAAAACCACACCCATACCCAACTTGACCTCCCGACTCATGTAGGTGATTCACATGGATGGTCCTTAACCCCTAAGCCCTCGCGCTAAGAGGTTAGGAACAACATAGTGAATGCCTCAAATGAGTCCTTTCATGGCTCATATGGGCTTGAAATGGCTTCATGGCTCAACAAAAATGATTTCACCCCACCCAAATTCACCCAATCTTCAATTTCCCAAATTTTCAATTTTTGACCCCCGGGACCCTACACCCGCTAAACCTACCCAAAACCCTCGAATTACCCAAATTTTTGCAAAATCTCCAAATTACCTAAAATTTTCCAAAATCAATCCCAAACACCTCCACATCACTCAAATTGATCATCCATACCCAAAAATACCAAAAATTCCAAGAAAACCCCCCAATACCCTCCAAATACCCAAAATACCCTTCTTGGCCTAAAAATCCAAAAATTCAGAAAATTCCCAGAAAATTCCAGAAAATCCCAAATATTTCCAATTTCATTTTGTCCAACTACACCATGGGCCAATTTTGTCAATTTACCCTACTTTTGTCAAAACCCCCAAATTGACCCATTTTAACCCAAAGTGGACCCAATGTCAAACCAAACATACCCAATTGACCCCAATTTTGGTCCAATTCAATTCTAAACTTCAATTCAACATTCCCAATACCAATTTAGACCAAATCCAAGTCCAATTTGATTGACATTTGGATCCAATTTCACTTTGGGCCTTAAAGCCCAAATTTGGACCCATGACCCAAACTCAGCCCAAACTAACCCAATTCAACTCCAATTAACCCCAAATCTTTTCTAAACCTTCCTTAACATCCTCATAAACAAAACACTAACATGATTTGCCCATGATTTTGACCCAAACCCCACTCAAATTCAACCCAAAATCAAAAAGCCCAATTTTGACCTAAACCCAAATCTAACCCAAATAGGCCCAAACCTCAAAATTAAAACCCAACCAAAGCCAAAACCTCTTTGAAACACTCCCATAAACATTTCTTAATATTTATTTTACATCAATTTCAACCCTAGCCCAACATTGGCCCAAGTTAGCCCAATTCGACCTACATTGGCCCATTTACCAAATAAACCCAAATTCAACCCAATTCAAACCCAAACCACCTTAAATCTATTTCAAGTTATTCATGAAACATCCCTAAACCAAAACCAACAACTATTTGGCCCAAACCTCTACAAAAATTCCCATCCATGAACACATCCTTAAACTTAAAAGCCCACTTCCCTTAAACCTTCTTAAAAGCCCATTTCCTTCAAAATTCAAAAGCCCAAATCTACCCTAAAGCCCACATGACATCTCCATTTGTCATCCATTTAATTAAATCCATTACCTAAGTCCTAAATTCATCATCAAATAATTCCAAATCAAGCCTCATGCCAAATCACCCCTAAATACCAAAATTTTCCTTAAATCCATTTCCATGAAATCGACTTCACTTTTCCCAAGCCAAATGGAGCCATGGAGCCATGCATAAGCCATATGCAAGCCATGAGAGCTTCTTTACATGTCACCATGCCATTTTGGGCAAAAGGAGGAGGCTCTTTCCTTAACTCCTAAAGGTGGTTAACCACTTACATGATTCCACTAAACCATGCTTAAGCCTAATTGTACTTGGATCGCGACTTGACCCCACTAATCAAGCCGATCCAAATCACTTTCTCCTCAGCCTAAACCAGGCCTTGGGTGGTGCACCTAGCCCAAATGGGTGGGTTGACCCATTTAGGTCCAAATCTAGCCATGCCCCATTCCACTTTGGATCAAAGCCTTTACACATGTCCATGGCCAATCGATTGCACAAACCTCCAGCCCCCGACCCACCCGACCTCGAGGGTGACCCATGCCGGCCGGCCGGCCACCGAGCCGCCGGAAAACACCATGGCCGAGAGCTCACATGTGAGCCAACATTGAAATTCTCACTTGCCGAGCCGCCCCATCCCTAGTGGTCACCATGGTCGATCTTCTCCTCACCGCGAGCAACTCGATCCCAAGCCCTAACTCTCCCCGGGAGGCCCCCCACCAGCCTCTATTTAAACTCCACCCCTCTCGGCCATGAGGGGAGCCAAGCACAAACCTTGCCGAAACTCGCCAAAATTGTTCCAAACCCTTCACCATCCTTAGAGCAGCTTGATCCCCGCTGTCAATTTGCCCTAATCCCCACCAACAGAGCCCAATTTCTCAACCGAAATTCCACCCAAAACCAGGACACTTTGCCACGCTGAGCCAATCCTCAAATCGATCGGTCCTACACCTTCACCGGACCAAGAGGAGAAGTTTCCCACCGAAAGCCCCATCTCCAGAGCCACCTGAGCTTGCTCCAGCCGTCCAAGCTTTGTGATCGACCGTGGTCACTTTCATAGCTAGGCAATTCACTGCAGCACGAGACTTCATCCGGAGCTTCGCCGGACCCAATCGAAGGTGCAACAACTCTCGCATCGAAGCCACACTTCTCCGAGCTAAGGTATGAGTTAACTATTCATCCCGAGCTTCGGAGATTCTCCATTTCAAATGCCTTAGTTTCAATGCATGTTAGCCGTATAGATGTGTTCGTCTCTTCAAGACGAATCCATAGAGCATAAGAACATGAAAATCCATCGAGAATCGAGTGAGATCTTAGGGATTTAGTGTGGACGGCTCTCGGGTGAGAACACTGGGGACGATGAACGGATGCCGTCCATTCGATACACGCGCGCACGGACGGCCAGGATTGCGTCGGACCGAGAGACGGTACGAGAACCGCGGGGCCCGGGCCGCCGACTCGGGTGGCGGCGTCGAATGGGAGCGCGACGCGTGTGCGTTCGGAGTCGCCGAGGTCGACGCGGCGCCGCGTGGATAAATAGAAAATTAGGGTATTTTTCTATTTATTTAATTCCCTAAACTTCAAAAATTCATATCTCCGTGTAGAAAAATCACAAAAATAAAATAAAAATACCCTCTTCGCTCGAGTGAACGTAGGAGAATAATGTGGAAAAGAAATCATTTAATTTAATTAAGTATTTTATTTTTTATGATTTATTTACTCTCTGCATACATTTAATTCTCCATGCATGTATACAATACACCATGGCATGAGACCATAGGGCTTTTAAGCCTCTCGAACTCGGGAACATTCCCCGAATTTTCCAAGGTCGGAGGCCATCTCTGTGAAAAGTTATTTATTTTTCAAATGCATGTTGTTGTTTTGAGTATTTTAATTCCAAAAATTAGCATGTTGTGAAATAAATTCTAGAAATATTTGGTGATGTTCCTTATGACCAGCAGAACTCTAGGAAAAATAGGACTTGAGTTAATTCACTCAGATTAACCCTAATCTGGCTTAAACACCTAAAATAGGTCTTTAATTAATTAGAGTTAACCAGGCATCAAATTGACTTGAAATCAATTCTCCACTGACCTTTAGGATCAGAGGAATCCACCATAAAAATTTGAAGTCAATTGGACTTGGTTAGCCCCACTAATTGGGTTGATTAAGTCACTTAGCCATTTTAAACTTTAAAAATTCATAACTTTTAAAATATTTTTTAAAAATTCACCAAATTGGTTTTGGAGCCTCTCTGATATCAGGGGAATCTAAGAAAATTAAAATTTCAATTTTCTGAAAAAGTTGATTTTTAATAATATTTTAATATTTTTAATAATTAAAAAATAATAAAAATCACAAAAATAATAAAATTCACCAAAATGTCACATTTTGAATTTTAATCACTTAGGAACAAATCCCACATTTTTCCTAAGTCTATTTAGTGAGATATTAAATTTTAAAGCCCTAGGGTAATTTTAAAATTAAAAAAATGTATTTTCTAGCATTTTCACTAAAATAATGATTATAAATCATAGAAAAATCAGAAAATTGCAAAATTTGATTCTCTGGTTTCCTTGATATCAGAGAGATTTTTGAAAAATATAAAATCCATTTTTCAACATTTATCTTATTTTTAAATTAATTAACACTCCAAAACTCAAAATAATTATAATAAAAATAATATAATTCAAAAAATCACCAAAATTGGTCCAAGTGCTTCTCTGGTCATTAGGAATGTCCCCTAATTTTCTTAAGGACAGAAACTTTTCCCTTGGTCATGTTATCAAATTTTCCTTGAAAATCTCTATTTTCCACCAAAAATAATAATATAAATAAATTAAATACAGAAAAATCACATTTTCTCCTCTCATGTCTTTATTGACATATGAGTAAAGTCACATAAAAATTTCAAGTTCATTTAAGTTCAATTTAGTGAGTTATGAAATTATTAAGCTTAAAGGGTAAAATGGTAATTAAAATCTTTAATCCTTAATTAAAACTTTAGGTTTAATAAAAAATCAACAAGTAAAATATTTGATCCTAATCTGATTTGGATGATTGAAATTTAAATAATTAAAGGGTAGAAACCCATTAAATAATTTTAAAATGATTAAACTTTAATTAAATAATAGATTAAATTTGGAAGAATAATAAAATTGGAATTATTAAAATAAGGGATCTTTATTAGGAAGAGATTTATTCTTTAATTTAAAAATCCCTAAATTAATTATATCAACTAATACTCAATTTTTAATTAAAATGATAACTCAAATTTAAAATATTAAAAGACTTAATTTCAATTAAAATTAAAAATAAAGTAAATTAAAGATAAATTAAATTAAGATTAAATTTAATAATTAAATTAAATTAAATTAAATAATTAAATTAAATTAAATTAAACAATTAAATTAAATTAATTAAAATTAAATTAAATTAAATCAAACAATTAAATTAAATAATTAAAATTAAATTAAATTAAATTAAATAATTAAATTAAAGTTAAATCAAATCAAATTAATTAAACACCAAGTCAAATTAAATTGAACTATGTTAAACTAAATTAAAACTCAATTAAATTAAGTTAAATTAAATATAACATCACCTAAGACATAAAAGAAATTAAATATAAAACAACTCGAACACTATTCCAAATTTAAACTCTTTAACTTAAACCAAATCATTTGAATACTAACTTACCCTCGAAAGCTTTAGTTATTATAGCTCCTAAATAAAACATTAAATGAAGTGTCACTTCACTCATAGGATATTCAAATGTCCTAGTTCACCGAGCAAATTAACAAGACTTGAAAACCTCGGACGATTGATTCATTTATATAATTAAATTCATTCTGACTTAAAATAATCCTAGAAATATCGAAAAGATGTTTAAGATCCTTCTTAAGCACTTCCTCAATATAATAGGATATTTATAAGAACAATTGAATTTGATTATTCTTCGATGAAGAAAATCGTCCTTAAACCAAAACCCAAAGAACCTAGACGTCATAGGAGATGACTAGCTATGGGATTAGGAATTTGGTAGAAAACCATAACCTTTCCCTTAGCTTTACCTAGGAACTTGCTTAAATATTCTAATTGTGTTTTAAGTGCAATTGGATGACTGGAAGACCCTCCGAGTACGCTTTTATTTTATTGCAATTTACTTTCTTGCAATTTACTTTCTTGCAATTTACTCGCAAATGCATTTTACTTTTCTTGCATGATAAAACAACAACTGCATGAAAACCCACACCTTTAGGATAGCCCCTAAAACCGAAACCAAAATTAAGTTAAAAGTCATTGCAAGATAAAATTCACCGCCACAACATTTCAAAATATAAAACAACTCAAAATTTAATCACAAACAGAACACAAAACTACAATTACAACTAAATTAAAACGTCCCGTTGGATGATCGGGAATACCTCGATGATGTAACCTACGTGTTGCTAACTGGATTTCCCACGGCCTAAATGAAAGTGTGGAACTCATTCAGCTGAGTTTAGCAAATTCATCCGGACTAAGTGAATCCGATAAAAATAATGATGCCTAAGGATGGAACCGCGGATCTTAACCGGTATCGTTATAATCAACTTTAAGATTTGTTTTAAATAAAACATAAAAAACACCCGGAAATTAAGATTTTCTCTAAACCAAAACACTTTTCTCAACTCCTAATTTATGATTTCTAAAATTAAACCTCCGCAACAACAAGGAGCTCGGAGCATGGTGGGCAAGACGACCATCGTCATCAAGAAAACCCGAGTCTACTTCAAGAAAACTTTCCTAGAATTAAAACAACCAAGCCATAGGACTTCGAGGTAGCTCGCTTAGTGCAACATAAATCCTCAACTCTTCGTTAGGCATTTGCATTGCAAATTAAGCCCTAACCGGTCTTAGATTCCGAGGTAGTCGTCCGATACGACAATAAACCCTCACATCTTCTAGTGCTATTTGTTTGATTTTATCATACAAATATAAGCCCTAATTAATTGAAATCGGCAAGATCGAAATATCAAATAAACATTAGGACTTTCCTAAATTCAAGCCAAACGATAGGATAGTCGGGAAATTACCGAAGTTCACTTCGAATCGCTGATTTCTCCTACCTTTCTTCCTTTGGATTCACAAAACAAAATGTTCCAAAAATTTGATCCATTCCCTATCGAAACTTCAAAATTCAATCTTTCGAAAACCTTAAACTTTCGAAATTCTTGAGAGCAGAATCATCGATTATTATCGAGAGTTTTCTTAGGTGATTCCCGTCACTTAAGATGTAATTAACTATGTGGGCTTGCCCTTATAGGGAATTTTAAAGAACCTGTGTAATATAAACCCCGTTTAATGTTTTCATATTAAGCAGGGAAACTTGTCGGCTTATAAAATTGGTTCACGTACCAAACGGATGTCACTAATCTTCTAGTTTATTTAATCAAGCCCCACCATCAAGCAGCGGTGTCTATCCTTAGTGGATAGGTACACGGTTCATGGTGCGGTGCTCGTTTATATAAACTATTCGGGATGTGAGGTCGGTTTAATTTCATATCTTAAAATCTTCAAATTTAAAATTATTTCCAAAATCAAATACTACCTTTTCAAATTAAATTAAATTAAAAATTCGCCGACAGATTTCTGTTAGGCGACCCCTCTTCAAAATAAAACACGACTCTAAAAAAAAAAAATAAGCCGCACAACCGACGATGCATTATTCTAGAGAGCCAAGAATTAAAAGGGGCGATAGGTCATCGATGACACCCTATCCTGCATCAACTGTGCCCAATGTCGGTGGAGGCCGAA